>JBBPBX010011122.1:9556-20978 GCA_038048925.1 Garcialebias charrua | reverse complement strand
GCTGCAGTGTGTGCAAACCAGGTTAAAAACTACAGGAAACGTTTGACCTCTGTAACTGCAAACAAAGGCTACTGTACCAAATATTAACATTGATGTTCACAGGTGTTCAAATACTTATTTGCAGCAGTAACACACAAATAAATTATTATTTTTTTTAAATCATATACAATGTGACTTCCAGATTTTTTTTAAGATTATGTCTCTCACAGTGGACATGCACCTAAAATGAAAATTTCAGACCCCTCCATGATTTCTAAGTGGGAGAACTTGCAAAGACACATGGTGTTCAAATACTGTACTTATTTTCCTCAGTATATATAATCCCCTCCCTTAGCCACCTTACCATGGTGAAGGGGTTTGAGTGTCCCAATGATCCTAGGAGCTATGCTGTCAGGGACTTCATGCCCCTAGTAGGGGGTCACCCAAGGCAGACCAGTTATAGATGGTGTAGTGGCAGGGCTTTTGACTTGGAACCCGAAGGACGCGGGTTCGCGTCCCGGCCACTACACACCTTGGGGTGTCTATGAGTGCACATCTAATTCTCCAGCTCCCCGGGCGCTTTCTATGGCTGCTCACTGCACCACCTGGTAGGTGGTTGGGTTAAATGCAGAGACGAATTTCGTCTGTGTATGGGAAACATACACAGATGACAGGAAAAGACATTATTATTATTATTATTATTATTATTATAGTGAGAGACCAGACAAAGTGCAGCCCAAAGACCCCTTATGATGAGTAAAATCAATGGAAACAATGTTCCCTCATTCGAACGTGGGTAACTGGGGACCCACTCTGAAGCCGGGCCTGGAGGTGGGGCACGCTGGCGAGCGCCTGGTGGCCGGGCTTTTACCCATGGAGCCTGGCCGGGCACAGCCCAAAGAGGAGACGTGGGTCCCCCTTCCCATGGGCTCACCACCTGTGGGAGGGGCCAATGTGGGATGGGTGGTGGCCAAGGATGGGGACCTTGGCAGTATGATTCTCGACTACAGAAGCTGACTATTGGGATGTGGAATGTCACCTCTCTGGTGGGGAAGGAGCCTGAGCTAGTGTGTGAGGTTGAGAGGTTCCGGCTAGAAATAGTCGGACTCACCTCAACGCATGGCTCTGGCTCTGAAACCAGTTTCCTTGAGAGGGATTGGACACTCTTCCACTCTGGAGTTGCCCCTGGTGAGAGGCGCCGAGCAGGAGTGGGCATACTTGTTGCCCCCCATCTTGGTGCCTGTACATTGGGGTTCACCCCGGTGAAGGAAGCCTCCCTCCACCTATGTATGGGGGACGGTTTCTGACTGTTGTTTGTGCTTATGCGCCAAATAAAGGGGGGGGGGGGATTTATAGTGGAGGTGGTGTGCTGCTGACCTCAACTCGGGATGTCATGGGTTGATGGGCAGAATACTTTGAAGACCTCCTCAATCCCACCGGCACGTCTTCCACTGAGGAAGCAGAGCCTGGGGACTTTGGGTCAGGCTCTCCAATCTCTGGTGCTGAGGTCACCAAGGTAGTTATAAAGTTCCTCGGGGGCAGGGCTCCGGGGGTGGATGAGATTTGCCCGGAGTTCCTTAGGGCTCTGGATGTTGTGGGGTTGTGTTGGCTTACACGACTCTGAAATATTGTGTGGATATCGGGGGCAGTTCCCTTGGATTGGCAGACTGGGGTGGTGATTCCCATATTCAAAAAGGGGGACTGTAGAGTGTGTTCCAACTACAGGGGGGTCACACTCTTAAGCCTCCCTGGTAAGGTCTATTCAGGGGTTCTGGAGAGGAGAGTCGAACCTCAGATTCAGGAGGAGCAGTGTGGTTTTCGTGCTGGTCGTGGAACACTGGACCAGCTCTACACCCTCAGCAGGTCCTGGAGGGTGTGTGGGAGTTTGCCCAACCAGTCTACATGTGCTTTGTGGACTTGGAGAAGGCATTCAACAGCATCCCTCGAGGAGCCCTGTGGGGGGTACTCCGGGAGTATGGGGTACCAGACCCTTTGATAAGGGCTGTTAGGTCCCTGTACGACCGGTGTCAGAGCTTGGTCCACATTGCCGGCAGTAAGTTGGGCTCATTCCCAGTGAGAGTTGGACTCCACCAAGATTGCCCTTTGTCACTGATTCTGTTCATAACTTTTATGGACAGAATTTCTAGGCGCAGCCAAGGTGTTGAGAGGATCCACTTTGGTGGCCTTAGGATCACTTCTCTGTTTTTTGCAGATGATGTGGTCCTATTGGCTTCATCAGGTCGTGATCTACAGCTTTCACTGGATCGGTTTGCAGCCGAGTGTGATGCGACCGGGATGAGGATCAGTTCCTCCAAATACATCTTATGTGGAAGGATGATTATATAATCAGAATATACTATAACTGATTATATAATCAGAATATACTATAACTGATTATATAATCAGAATATACTATAACTGATTATATATTCAGAATATACTATAAGTGATTATTAGGGGTGTAACGAGATCTCGTTGTACGAGATCTCGCGATATTAAACTCCCGCGATATCTCTCGTTGAGAGATAACGTTGTCTCGCGAGTCGCTAATGCTAGCAGCCCCTAGCAAGTCAGCGTCACGGACAGCATGGCTTCGCCGGATGAAGTTGCTATAGAAGACGCCCCAACTACTGATGGAGGGTCCCGGTGCCGCAGACGCCTCTACATTGATGGAGGGTCCCGGCGCTGCCGACGCTGCCCCGGATGTAAAGACACACTTGTGTAAACACCGGTGTGACCGGTGTTGCCAGATAGAGTCCCACCCACCCAAAGCACTCTTTACCCGCAAAAGTCAGAAGGAAAATCGCGGTGAACCGCCCAATCTGGCAACACTGGTGAGTGACGGCTGCAGATTCAGTGCTGATGCGGATATTTATGTTCAATTTTTGGAAAGTCCTGCGTGAATATCTATTTTTTTTAAACAAAGTTGAACGTTCTAAGGTCTAAGGAGATTCAATCAGTAAAATGAAGACATCAGTTGAGTTTGTAATACATGTTAAAACAGAATAAAAGCCTTTTTGCGGCATAAAACCGATCTTTGAAGTTTTCTTGAACTAATATTAAAATCTCGTCTCGTTCTCGCGAACTCTGTAATTTGTCTCGTCTCGTCTCGAGAGTTTTGTGTATCGTTACACCCCTACTGATTATATAATCAGAATATACTATAACTGATTATATAATCAGAATATACTATAACAGCCATCAGGAAGCCCCACTGACACCTTGTGGCAGAATGGAACATTTACCACATTCCTATTATAGATCTCATATTACACACGTTACCTGTGCTGCAGGTGAGGCAGGATGCTGCTGCTAATGAGGTCCACCGTCTTGTTGAGGCCTGGAGGAGACAGGCTGCTCCACAGAGATCCTTCCTCCACACAAAACGGCACAGGGCTGTTGGTCGACCCTCCCTGAGAAGACACTCAGTCAATAAGCAAGCACCCGGTAAGACTAACAAAAAGAAAATGAAAAAAATGCTGCTCACTGAAACTAAAGCTGTGTGATTACTGTAATTTCCAGACTATAAACCGCTAATTTTTTCCCCACACACTTTGCACTGTGGATAATTTATGGATGTTTTTTTTTTTTGATGGGCTAACAAGATTCATGCCGCCAAAACATTTAGCCTTGCCACACCGGACGCTCATATACATGCCCAATATACGTCTCTCTTTGGGGGGGTCCTCGTGGCTCAATGAGACTACCTGTATAAATAAAGGTTAAAGAAAAATCTGACCAATGAAATTACGGAACAGGTCACAGTGGGCCAATGAAACGGGGAGGGGAGGAGAGAACGGGGAGGTGGGGAATCCCCCTCCCCATGAGCAGGGACTCCTGCAGAGTTACTCCAGAGTAACTTTTGCTTTGCTAACATTGGATCCAGATAGCAGAGCAGGAGGAAGATGAAGATAGCGATCAATTACTTCCTGGTAGGTTAATGCATTTTTTTAGCTAGCCGTGTTAGAGGCACTGTTCAGAAAAAAAAACATTTACTGTACATATTTGTGTATGTTGTCAGTACGTATTTAATTAAAAGTAAATATAGTAGATATAATAGTAATAGTAAATATAATAGTTAAAATATTTCTGTGTACAGATCTCATGTTATAACGTGAACACTAGCAGCTTACAGACAAGTGCGGTCTATATACATACAATTATTATTATTTTTTTTTTAGTGGGCACAGCTTATAGTCCTTAAATTATGGTAGTAAAAAATAGGATGTAACATTTTTATTTTGCTGTGTTTGTGAGGTGGCTGCAAAAAACTTGGAGGCAAACATTTTGCGAGCAACAAATATACTTCCTTTTTATGATTACCGGTACAGTACTTGTTTACTGATATGTACACCAACCATGAGGTGAGAGGGAAAGCTCACCAAGTAAAGAGAGGTGTGTGTTCGATCAGCCAGATGAGCTGCTACTTCTCTCTCTGCAGCAGATGGACACACTTTCTGCACTTTGAAGTACAACACAGGGCACCTGGCAGTGGCCAAACACCACAGACTCATCACTTACAGGTGACAACAATTAATGGCAATGATGATAAGAATAGGCCTGTCACGATAACAAATTTTGCAGGGTTATTAATTGTCTCAGATATTATTGCGATTAACAATAATATTGTTTTACATTTGACAATAATTAATAATTACCGGTACTGTCAAATGAAGAAATGTTAAATTTTTTGTGTGTAGTACCGGTACCTTTTTTCGACCACTGGATGGCAGTATAGGACTGGTTGAACCAAAGGATGGATCGTGGGGAAGCGAGCAGCATATAAGAAAAATGTGAGGGAGGCCCCTTGACATATTGGCTGTCTCGCTTCGGTTCTCAAAATGGCTGAAGCTCTGTGTGGTTTGAGCTCTAGCATAGCATTTTTCATAGAAAGCTTTTAATAAAAAAATAAAAAAATCAGCAAACAAGTTCTCAGCTTCTTTTTGCAGAGAAAACAATTTTTTACACAAAGGCACGGGTTTCAACTGTGACTTTTGGAGCTTCGACAAGACGGAGGTTTATCCCAAGGTCGGACTGTTAGCTTAGCTCGTAGCTTAGCATCTCAGCTTAGCTGCTTTTAACGATCAAAAAACGTGATTTTGGATGGTTAAAACAGATTTTAAAGAGAAAAGGAGGGATCAGTGAAGAGCACTGGAGTTGAGCCTTTTGTCATCCAGTGTCTTCAGTAGAAAGAGAGACACGAAGGAACAATAAAGCCGATAAATAAAAATTAGGTCAATAATTGTCATTTTTCATGCGATTAATTGATTTATCATTTATCGTGACAGGCCTAGATAAGAGTGCTGTTCATGTGGAGGGGTGTGTGGCACCTGCAGATCCCCTCAGAATTGTTTTCAAGCAGGTCTGGATGGAGTTCAGCTGGTACAGTCAGGATGTCTCCCTGTGAAACCAGTCTGCAGAACAACAGGACAAACTGGAAGGACTCTTCTTACATCTGATTTAAAGTGTCTCTGATGTGAGTTTATCATCAGTCAGTCAGAAAGTGACGTGTTAAACAAGTGAAAACTTCATGAGAGACATTTCCTTTAGAATCATGCAAACAGCAAAGAAGTTGCACGGACTCTGATTGTGAGCGCCTCGGCTGACCTGGGCGTGCTGAAATGTTCAGCCAGCAGGTTGTCGTAGCAGCAGAGGTTGTTGTGCAGCGGAGAGACGACCGGCTGAATGTGAAGCTCGCCGGCGAACGGTGGAGAAGCCGAGCGGCAGAAACTGTCTGAACGAAGAACGTCGGGTTCTGAAGACGGTTTCCACCTCTGATACAAAACAGTAAAAGGCAGATCAGGTCGTCAAAGACAAGAAACTTTAACAGAATAAAACTTAATTTGGTGTTGACCTGTGCAGAAAGCACCTATGTGTTGTCAAATTAAAACATCTGAGCTTGTTTCTAGTCCCTCAGTGATTCCTCCAGATGAAGGTTCTTCAGTAAGTTCAGAGTAAGCATGAAGACAGAATGTGACTGTGAGAAGAACGTGACGCAAATGTTTCCCCAAATGTCTCCTTCACATTTTATAGACAAAATGTTTACTACAATAAGTGATTACAAGAGTAAAGTTAGTTTCAGTTATTGAGGGTAAACACTGTTCTTTAGTTCATTGTGAAAAATAAACTGCAGAAACGTAAAACTTAGTTTATCAATGTTTTACGTGTAAACCTTTTCTGCTCAGTTCATGCCACATTTTATTTTGGACTATTGGCATAAATGTGTCTGACATCATGTTTGTGCAGCAAACACAACAACATGTCCACTTTCTCTGATCACAGTTCAAACCTCAGTTGGACAGCACGGTGGATCAGTTGGTAGAGCTGCTGCCTCTCAGCGAGCAGGTCACCCTGGGTCAAATCACAGCAGGGGGTCTTTCTGTGTGGAGGAGTTTGCATGTTCTCTCTGTGCATGTGTGAGTTTTCTCCAGTTTCCTCCCACAGACTAAAAACATGCATGTTAGACTGATTGATAACTCTGAATTGTCTCTAGGTGAGAGAGATTGAGTGGTTGTTTGTCTCATTTGTCTCTGTGTGTCCCTGTGATGGACTGGAGACCTGTCCAGGGTGTCCTCCGCTCCTCGCACAGTGACTGATGGACATGGACACTGGTGACCCCAATGATCCGAAAAGGAAGAAGCAGGTAAAAGATGGATAAACAAATAGATGGACGGACGGATGTATAGATGGATGGATGGAAATGGACAGATGGATGATGGACAGATGGATGGATGGACAGATGTATAGATGGACGGATAGATAGATGGACGGATGGATAGACAGACGGATGGATAGACAGACGGATGGACAGATGGATTGATGTATAGATGGATGGACAGATGGATGGATGTATAGATGGATGGATGGACGGATGGATGTACAGATGGACGGATGGACAGATTAATAGATGGACAGATGGATGTACAGATGGATGGATGGACAGATGGATGAATGGACATATGGATGGACAGATGGATGGACAGATGGATGGATGGACAGATAAACAGATGGATGGATGATGGATGGATGGATGTACAGACAGATGGATGGACAGATGTATAGATGGATGGATGTACTGTACATATGGACAGATGTATAGATGGATGGATGTATGGACAGATGGATGGATGTACAGATGGACAGATAAACAGATGGATGGATGATGGATGGATGTACAGACAGATGGATGGACAGATGTATAGATGGATGGATGTACTGTACATATGGACAGATGTATAGATGGATGGATGTATGGACAGATGGATGTATATATGGACAGATGGATGTACATATGGATGGATGGATGGATGGATGGATGGACAGATGGATGGATGAATGGACGGATGTACAGACAGACAGATGAACAGATGTATAGATGGATGGATTAATGGACATATGGATGGATGGATGGACAGATGGATGTACAGATGGATGGATGGATGGATGGATGGGTGGATAGATGGACGGATGGACAGAAGGATGGATGTATAGATGGATGGATGGACAGATGGATGGATGGATGGACAGATGGATGGATGTATAGATGGATGGATGGACAGATGGATGATGGACAGATGGATGGATGGACAGATGTATGGATAGATGGACGGATGGATAGATGGACGGATGGAAAGATGGATGTATAGATGGATGGATGGACAGATGGATGATGGACAGATGGATGGATAGATGGATGGATGGATAGATGGACGGATGGATAGATGGATGGATGGACAGATGGATGGATGTATAGATGGATGGATGGATGGATGGACAGATGGATGGATGTATAGATGGATGGATGGACAGATGGATGGATGGACAGACGGATGGATGTACAGATGGACGGATGGACAGATTAATAGATGGACAGATAAACAGATGGATGGACATATGGATGTACAGATGGACAGATAAACAGATGGATGAATGGACATATGGATGGATGTATAGATGGATGGATGGATGGATGGACAGATGGATGGATGTATAGATGGATGGATGGACAGATGGATGTACAGATGGACAGATAAACAGATGGATGGATGGACAGATGGATGGATGTATAGATGGATGGATGGATGGATGGACAGATGGATGGATGTATAGATGGACAGATGGATGGATGGACAGACGGATGGATGTACAGATGGACGGATGGACAGATTAATAGATGGACAGATAAACAGATGGATGGACATATGGATGTACAGATGGACAGATAAACAGATGGATGAATGGACATATGGATGGACAGATGGATGGACAGATAAACAGATGGATGGATGGATGGATGTACAGACAGATGGATGGACAGATGTATAGATGGATGGATGTACAGGGAACCCTTGACTTACGGCACCCCCAACCTACGAACGCAATGTAAAAAAATATATATATAAATAAATATATATATTTTTTTTTATAAATGAATACATGTACAGTACTGTACAGTCACCAAGCACTTAGCCTAGCCTAACAGTTTTTAAAGATGAAGGAGTGAGTTGAATTGTCTCCCTTTCACATAAAGTGAAAGTAGCTCCCTTTATGTGAATGGAGCCTGCTGGGGAGGAGGGAGACAATTCAACTGACTCCTTAACTGTGTTAGGATAGGCTAAGTGCTTAGTGACTGTACAGTACTGTACATGTATTCATTATTTAAAAAAAATTTTTTACTATATAATTCGTGTGTGTGAATGATGAGTGAACATGATGATTTATGGAAACAAGATGATGATTTATAGAAACAAAAAGAACTTCATCTGCTCGGCTGGAGAACCAAACGTTCATGTTCTATTTGTTCTTATTTCAAATCCTCACACTCACAAATCATAAATCATCTACCGTATCCGCCGTTGTATTATACGCTCCGGTCTATAATACGCTTTGACCAATTATTGGAAATGAAACAGAAAAAAACTTACATAATACGCTTCGGTGTTTAATGTGCATCTATTATGCATCACCGCTACGCAACGCGTCAGCGCTCATTTGCCCTGCTTAAAATGGCGGCGACAGAAGCGAGCGAGTATGAAGAACTTCACAAGGAAACACGGTAAACTATTATTTCTTTGCAAGAAAAAATATATTTCTTAGCTGACTTTATAGCAGACGGTCTCCTGAGCTTAACCAAATGTTCAAATCAGCTGGTCTGAGCTGGATTTAAAAAAATAGTTCGCCGGATGGCATACAGGCGGTTCGGACGCTTTCTTTCTTTAAATTTACGGTAGCTAAATAAACGCTTAAAAATATATATTTCTTAGCTGACTTTATAGCAAACGGTCTCCTGAGCTTAACCAAATGTTCAAATCAGCTGGATTTAAAAATCCGCGGTGTGGTTTATGAGTTACGGTATCTTGCAAACAAAAACAGCGAACCTCACAGCTAACAGCAGCTACATCCAGAGCAGGGGGCGGGCAGCGACAGAGTCAGTCCAACCAGAGGAGGCTTTTTTCGGACACATGAGCTAGAAACGGTCCAAGTACGTGGCCCTCCTCTTCCTCTTCGCTCTCTGAGTCCTCTGCTGCTGCCCATAGCGCCCACAGTGGCCGAAACTGGTACTGCACCATTTTTGCACAAAATGAAAAACGGCGAATCAGAGTGAAAACTGAGTCTAAAAATATGGGAAAAAATCCATAGATAATACGCTTCGGTGTATAATACGCAGGACATTCAAATGAGCAAAAAAAAATGCGTATTATACACCGACGAATACGGTATACTTGTCTATATTTAATCCAGGGTCTCAGAAGAAGTATGATAAAAGTTAAGGAGTGTGTGGAAGTGCACTTGTGATGTTTAGTGTGTGTTCAGAGGTCAACACACCTTCATCCTCAGCGTGAAGGTCTTCAGTGGAATCATTTCTCCTTCAGTCATGTTGAACCACAGAGATGATGATATGAAGCCCACGTCACTGTGGATCTGCAGTTCTGGGCTTGGAGCGAGATCCACCACCACCACAGACACCAGCCGCTCCCTGCAGGTGCACCTGACGTCACACTCCCCCCTGGGTGCTCTGGAGGACTCCCTGCAGGTGCACCTGACGTCACACTCCCCCCTGGGTGCTCTGGAGGACCCTCCCAGCCTCGACAACGTCACCCACTCGTGATTGAACACCCCGAGCTTCAGAAGCTGCTGTTTGCTCACAAACACACAGCTGTCCACATCCACCGCCACCACCCCCCGGTGACCTCTGACACTGCGCCACCGCTGCGTGTCCACCACGCAGACGTCCACCCTGCACTCCAGAACCTGCAGGGCGTCCTGCACACTTGGACCCAGAAGTCTTCTAGTGTCGAGCAGAGATCGAGTCCCACCAAGGCTGTCAGCGTACTGAGCGAAGTCTGACACACAGAGGCTGAGGGAGCTGCAGGGGAGAGGGGGGGCTGGGGGGTCCACCCAGTTCCAGCTGTCAGTCAGAACCACAGAGGTTCCAGATGTGATCCTCCCCTGTGTGACTGGACTGCACTCCAACACCAGGAGGTCCAGCAGCTGCTGCTGCACCTGCACACAGGAGGAGAAGCTCTGATCATCATGTCCTTACCTATCCTTCTGACTTGCAGTCACTTCATAAACTTCAAAAGTATTTTGTAAGAATTGTCACCAACTCTCCATATTTAGCTCCATCTCTTTAAAAAATTAGAAATTCTTACAATCTATGATGTGAATAAGTATCAAACAGGAATCCTCATGTATAAAGTTATATGTATTCCACTTTCTTTACCTAAATATTTTCATATATTATTTGAGTTTAATTCTTATTATTATTCATACTCTACAAGAAGGAGGTATGATTTACTAGGGCTGTAGTGATACAATAATCTCACGATACGATACACGATATTCTGCTCACGATACGATATATATTGCGATATTCAGCAAACGATACAATTCAATACACCATTGCGATTTTCTGAAAGATTTTAGTGGGACGGAGTGATTTTGGTGACATTTTGAGACTGTTATAGACTTGGATTGAATTAATTTAACTGAAAACTGATTAAAAGCACCAACTACACAAAACTTGGCTCTGGTTGGACATGGACACAGACTTAAAGTCGACAGCTGGACAAAATGAATCAAAGAAGTCGTGAGAAAACATGTTTCTTTCAATTGAAACAGTAAAAAATGTAGCTTACATGCATTTGTAAAGTAAATAAAGTGCACCAAGTGCCCTGCTCTGAATAGTTTGAAACCTTTTTAACCTTGATCTGAAGGAATCACTCTTAGTGCTTGGTAAGTAAACAGTAATATGACTTCTCCAAAACAGTCTATAATTCAAGTAATGAAGAACATTTAACTTCAAATGCACCCATCTTAACAGAGCAGCTTAAAGCTGCACTGACATCGTGTTGCAAATATAAATCATTTTGCACTAAATATATATACAGTATATATATATATATATATATATACATATATATATATACATATATATATATAC
>JBBPBX010011121.1:41535-56561 GCA_038048925.1 Garcialebias charrua | reverse complement strand
TATATATATACCGGTATCCAGCAATCCATCCAATCCCAAGGCGTTCCCAGGACAGCCAGGAAACATAGTCCCTCCAGCGTATCCTGGGTCTTCCTCTGGGTCTCCTCCCGGTGGGACATGCCCGGAAAACCTCACCAGGGAGGCGTCCAGGAGGCATCATAACCAGATGCCCGAATATCAAATATATATTTATATGTTACATTTTTCAGCTGTATATATCAAGTTCATACTTCATAATAAATCTTAAAGGATCAGAAGCTCCTCGGCCTTGACCTCTCTAAATGGCTTTAAGAATTGTTGGAATCCTGGGAAAAAACCAATGCAGACATTTTTCTGTTTTTAGTTTTCTACATTTGCCTTATAATCTTTCTGTTTTGCTACTTTGGCATCTTTGTTTTAACATATTTTAAAAAAATCTGTATTTCTCTCTTATGTTTGTCTATTGTTGATTGTTTAAGGAAAATCTACTGTTGCTGTTGTCATCATTCTTTAGTTTGTAGACAGGTCTCTCTTGTAAATGAGTCCTCGAGGCTCAATGGGATTAACCTGCCTAAATAAAGGTGGAATGAATACTGTTGGGTAGTGTAATTACTGTACAGCAATAAATCATACCAAAAATCATGTTTGTATTACTGTTCAGTGTCCACTGAGAACCCTACCTCTACAAAGCAAACTTTTCATTAGTCTGATGAACAGCATTTTAAGCCAATTTATTTTAATTAGCTAGTTTTTCCTAGAACAATAAAATTTTAATATTAAACACGGCTAAGGTAAATGTGTATTCATTAGTAAGTTAAGAGAATACAGTGGAGTACACTTAGTACTGTACTGTATAACTGAATAAAATTACGTTTCATTTCACTTACTGTATTAGACAGATGTTAGATGTCAAATTGGCTGGTTTTAAAATCTATTACATGATTAAAATAATAATAGTAATATACCCCTAATGAAAAATATTTTATTAATTTATCCAATGACAAAATATGTTTTTTGGAGTCAACTAGAGTAGTTTTCTTGGAAAGACAAGAGCGAGAAGAGAGAGAAGAGCGACCCCTGCTGACCTATTTGCACTGTTGCATAGATTTGCATTTTACTGTCACTCAAAGCATGGATTGAAACATGATGAAAGTCTCCATATTCACAATAGTGTAACTAATTAGGGCATATCAGATGTAGACTAGAAATAAATAAATAAAACCACAATGGGTTCTATGTTTTAGACTTTGGATTAACATGAATTAGTGGGCCAATCAATTAACATTTCATACATAAGGTCTGTACTGTTTTCAGTGTATTTCAGAGATTTAAAATATAAATAAAATACAAGATAAAAATGTTAAAAACTGGGAGAAAAACTCCCAAAGTAAGTTCAGGAAGTGTTACATCCAATCACAGAGGAGAAGGGACTACAGCCAATCATGTGTCCTGATACAGAGGCCGTCTGGCTCCGCCCACCGAGTGTCAAAAGTCTGAACCGTGAGCGAGAGGGAGAGACAGACAGTAGATACATTTTGCACGCACGGGCATGTAGTTGTCCTCCGAGGGGGCGTGCGCGCGCTTGGATCTCTTTTCTACGCTCGCACTCATCTTAATTACGCGCGGGGGGCTGGTTTGCGCTCGCTCGAGTGTAATTTGCTCCCTCGAGGGATGTATTTGCTCTCGTGAGATCTGTATTTGTTCACGCCCCTTATGTATTTGTCCACGCCCATTTTGCCATCGTCCTGTCTCCATACGACAGGGCTTTTTGGAAAAGCGCTCGATCGAATTCAGACCAGGCTGGACCAGAGGCGCAAACAGGCTGAAGCTCTCCGGGTGGGCATCCCCAGGAGAACCTCCCCACCCCCCCAGGGAATCAGCTGGGAGCAGAGCACCGCAGCCTCGACACCACTCAGCCACACGTGCCCCACCGCAAAAGCGGCCGGCGTACGAGGTCGAGCACCGGCAGAGACCACCGCCGGCTCCACCTCGGACTGAACATGCCTGGAGTAAGAACAGATTTGTTCCCCGCCAGGCGGACCGGTACAGAACCTCCTCGGCAAACCGGGACACCAAACAGAAGCGTGCCTGATGAACCAGGTCCGCTTCATAACTTTACACGATCACCCGCCCACGTGGTACGGGAAATGATCTTTTCACGTCCAGACTTTGTTTGTAGCACGGTACAAAAAGCTGGTGATTCTGTTTTAGACACAAATCATGTTCTTTCTGCTGTGAGTGACATAAAGCCAAATATGTCGTTACACATAAGCACGAATAAAGCTCAAAAAACAGACTCTGTTTTCTTGACTCAAAAAAACAACAACAACAACAACAACAACAAACACAGTAACATCAACAGAACAGTCCCCTCTGTTCTCCTAGCCGACATAAAGGGCGGGGGCCATCTTCCCCCCCTTCCTCAAGGCTCACGGGGTGTTAGCCTAATTGATAAACCCCCAGCAGGGCGCCTCTGTACTGTCTGCAACAGACAAGCACAGAGGTGTCTGCAAACAGGCCCGTGTCTCCTCACAGAGGCAGGTGAGCAGTGTCACGTGTTCCATCCCCCGCTCCGTTCTAAACCACGGAGCCGGGAATACACAAATCAACCAAACCCGTGACACGTCCGCGCTCCAGGGGTGCGCGCCGACAGAATCTGACGACCCACCTTCCTGGCCACTCATTCATCGAACGCCAGTAAGGGACGGGGGGCCGCGACAGAAGCCCGCAGGCCAACACCAGTGTCACACATTCATTCTAATGCTGAAGTTGTCCCCTTGTTTTCAATGGGCGACGCGTCATGCTCAAACAGTGATTCTGCAGCGTGTGACCACGCTCACTGTGCTGACCCAAACAGGGAACGGGCTGGAGTCAGGAGATCTGCTCGTTTACAAAACGTGCATCCCCCCGACCCATGACCCCCAACAAAAGGAGAAAAGTAGACACTCTGTTCAGCCTTTATCTAATAATGACAGCAGATTGTCTCTGCCTCCAAACACTCTTGGTCAGAATAGTATGGAGGTACGTCTGTGGGAAGGTCCTCTTCCTAACCTGGTTGACCTTCAAAGGACCACTGAAACCAGGGTCTCTGAGGGAGAGCTGGTTCCACCACCTGCTCCTCTCCAGGGACCGTCTACGTCACCAGAAGGAACAGTTTCGCCAATTAGGCTGAAAACTGCGGCTAATTTTAGCTTGGTGGCGGAGAAGAACAGACTGATGGCCTCAGGCCTGCCAGAGAACGTAGTAAAAACCATTCAAAATGCACGTGCTATGGCAACACGGTCTCTCTATGCACGGAAATTGCTTTTTTTTTAAAAGTCCATGACCCACCATGTTTTCAAATTGCATCGCCATTAATATTTATTAATTTATTTAAAAATAATACAGGAGCGTTTATTTATATTGTAGAGAAATAACGCTAAATGTGTTATTTCATGATTTATAGCAGATTTTAGCAGAAGCTCCGGGAAGATCTGCCCCTCTCCAAATATGGGCATTCACATCACTAAAGATTCCGCCTTGGAGTTACAGGCGGAGTTATAATAAGCCTTCATCAACTTCCATGACCGCTGCTCTAAGAGAGGAAAAAAAAAGAGAAGCGGTCGCTCACTGATGTCTGTCATATTCTGAGCAGCATCCACGTAGACATACTAGTTTAATTCGCTTGATCGCGACAAATTCATTAATTTCCGCATCGGCTTTTTATTCTCTCCCCTGACCAGACAGGTCGGGATACAGAAAGGCAGCCGCGGCGCGGAGCTCTGAGCGCGCGTGCTCCCCCGTGCTCTCCCGTGCTTCCCCGTGCTCCAGCAACAAGGCTGGGACAGAACCGAGCCCCGGCACGAACTTCAAAGCTGACGCAGCGGAACGGGGAGCCAGGGAGAAGACGGGAGAAGCCGCGCGGCTCGCTCCTCTCTGGGCAGAGGAGAGGAGAGCAGCCAGCAACAGTCGCAGCGGTGTTATATCTTATTAAAAAGGTCTATAAAATAAATAAAAAATAAAAACAGAGCACTGGTCCAGCTGTACACAAAAATGCACCAGGAAATATGCAGTTTTACTCTCACTCAAAGGTCAAAGGTCACCCTAAGGCCTAATCCTGCATATATTCCCAAAGTTTTGACTTTAAACCCCAGAAGTCTGGATTTTGAACTCTTTTCTTTTCCACCATCTTCTATCCTTCACCAGATTATCTGAAGGATATTCTTATTCCATACTCATCCACCCATTCGCTGCGGTCACAGAACAGTAATCTCCTTCACATTCCGAGAACCAAATTAAGGACCATGGGTGACCGGGCTTTCAGTGTGGCTGCCCCCCGCCTGTGGAACTCTCTTCCTGACTGTCTGAGAGCCCCACAGTCTGTGGTTGACTTTAAGAGCGGCTTGAAGACCTTTCTTTTCAACCGAGCATACTCTGCCTCCTCATGATTCTACTTTTGATCTTGGCTGATACTGTTATTGATTTTAATTGTTTTATTATTTGTTTTATTGACATTTAATTCTGTTGTACCTTGTAGCACTTTGAGATTTTCATAAATGAAAAGTGCGTTATAAATTGAATTCATTATTATTATTATTATTATCCTCACTTAGGAACAGGAAAGGCTAAAGGCTCTCTGTCCCATGAGAGCTTTAAGCACTTACATGCAGAGAACAGCCGAATGGAGAAAAACAAATCAACTTTTTGTGTGCTTTGCTGCACCAGCTACGGGTAAGGCCCTATCAAAACAGCACCTCTCACACTGGGTGACTGAGGCCATTAAAAGGGCGTACAGTAGCAAAGGTCAACAGGTACCCTCTGGAGTGCGTGCCCACTCTACTCGGGGCTTGGCCACCTCATGGTCACTGTTCAAGGGTGTACCAGTTGCAGACATCTGTGCTGCTGCGAACTGGAGCTCAATGAACACGTTTGCAAAGCATTACAGTTTGGATGTTACTGCGTGTGATGTCACTCAGGCTGTCCTTTCTAACACACAGTAGAAAGCGACCTTGAGATGCCTATTGGATAAAGGCGGACGTTCACACTAGGATGCATTTTACTGAGCATTTCAAGGGCGTGAATGAATTACGTTCCCATAGTGATATGTTGCACCGAGTGACAAGACTGATAAGGGAACTGAAAGTTATGCACCATAACTCATGTTCCCTGAAGGAAGGGAACGAGGTGCAACATACCTGGCCCTTTCAATGCTGAAAGCTCTGTGAAGTGCATTCTGGAGATCGATGGATGGGCGTCAGCGGCTTAAGTACCCAGAGGGCGTGGCCGTAAAGGCGTGATTGTATTCCTTCAGGTAAAACTGCGCTGGCGCAATTTCCCATAGTGATATGTTGCACCTCGTTCCCTTCCTTCAGGGAACATGAGTTATGGTGCATAACTTTCAGGTTTCAAGCTCAGAGGTGACAGGGTTGCAGGTCCAAAACTGTGGTATGGATTAACTGCATGTCAGGCAGGCTCCCTCTCTCACTGTTTTAAAAACACACTTTTAGTCCCTGGTGTTCGATCCAGTATGAGTTGATTTTAACTTCACAGTGGATTTATAATTTTAGTCATTTGGTTTATTATCTTTACGTGTACCGTATTTTCCGGCCTTTAAGTCGCTCCGCCCTATATGTCGCATCAGTGCAATTATGTCCAATAAAGTGGAAAAATCCATCAACGTGTCGCACCTCCGTATACGTTGCATCTATTATGCGCCACTGTTGACGCGTCGCGTATGTTACGCGTCAGCGCAAATGGCCACAGGAGCATGCACGGTAGGACTTTAACAAGATTAACACTTAAAAAAATTATTTGTTTGCTGAAATTATAGCAAAGATGTGTCTGAGCTGAACTTTTCCTTAATAAATGCACGTAATGGTCAAATAAGCTGAATTTTAAAAAATAGTTTCGCTATTTCAAGAGCTGCGAAGCGTGCACACGCAGCGAGCGGATATGCTTCATTTCTTTAAAATTTAACAATATAAACAACTAAAAATATATATTTGTTGGCTGACATTATAGTAAAAGTGTTTCTGAGCGTAACCTTTCCTTAATAAATGCACGTAATCGTCAAATCAGCTGGATTTTAATTGTTTAGCTTTGACGGTCTTCCAAACGTTGCGCACACTGTGAAAATAAATTGTAAATAAAATCAAATTTTTGCTCAAACATCTCCTAAAGATAACTTGTTGTAAATGTCCATCCAGTGATTACTTTCCGTAAGTTTCATCAAAATCTGCCGTGTGGTTCTTGAGCTATTTTGCTAACAAACACTAGTTCAGACCTACCTCCAGACAGAGTGTGACAGAGTGAGTCCGAGCAGAGGAGGCTTCTGTCGGACACATGAGCTAGGAACGGTCAGTGGACCCTAGCAGCCGAAAGTGGTACTGCTCCATTTTTTTCGTCAGAATGAATGGTAAAGGTCATGTCTAAGCCAAAAATTGGTCTAAAAATATGGGAAAAAATCCCTAAATATGTCGCTTCGCCCTATAAATTGCAGGACATGAAAATTAGTTTAAGAAAACTGCGACTTATAGGCCAGAAAATAGAGTAGATTTTATGTATTTTATCTTGTGTCCTTTGCCATTTGTTGTTGTACAGCATTTTGGTTGGCCTTGCTGCTGGTTTTAAGTGCTTTATAAATAAAGTGATATGGTCTAAAATGATCTGAACGGCCAAGTGGTGGGCGTGGCTTAGTTATGTATATATTTTGGATATTACCAAAGCACAAGTCCAGTACATTGTTCATTCTGGTGAGAGTTTTGACATATTGTTCTGTGGAAGGTAGATGAGTGATTATGTACACCTGTTAAAATCTCCCATTAAAAAGAATAGCTGATCTCCGGTCTGACTGACAGGTCTGGTACAGCTGTCAGTGATGTGCTCAGCAGCAAGGTTAACATTCGGACCGGTTACATCAGGAGTGTCAAACCCACTTACAAAAGGGGGCCAAAATTAAAACCTTTTTTCAAACTAAGGGCCGGTTTCAGAATCTAACTCAAGTCAGATATACCGGTACATATTTTTTTGTTTGCAGGTTCCTCAACAAGAGTTTGTTTGGTCTCATTTTACGTTCTCTGTTGCACTTTTGACATCATAATCAAAGATTACTGAAAAAATGTAAGTGATCAAAGTATTTTACATTTAAAAATAACATCTTGGGGGCCAGATAAGATGTCAACGTGGGCCACATTTGGCCCCTGGGCCTTGAGTTTGACAAATACTGAATGTGGCACATAAACCAGGATCACATTGATCTGGGAGAACTCTCTGGTCAGATATCTAAAAGAGTCCTCGGGTCGTAATGTTTGCAGCTCAGTGTCTCCCTCACTGTCAAGTTTGTTGTCAAATTGATTAAATTCAGGTCATGTTCTTTCACCTCTTTCTACTCTTCTTCTTGTTTGGGCTGTTCCTCTTCAGGAGTCTCCACAGAGAGTCATCCTCCTCCATCTTACTCTGTCCTCCCTCCAACTCCATGTCCTCTCTAATTGCATCCAAAAACTTTGATATGTTGATGAGAACATGTCCACCGTTGTGTGACGTTTGTTCTGAATGATGTAAGTAAAGTTATACCCGACTGAGAAGTATTGGATTTGGTACCTTGATGATTGAGCATGAACTTTCTTGACTTGAACCACTTTGGCTGTGGCTGCCTGCCTGGGAGGAGTCGACAAGGGACAGGAACCATCTTGGCTCCAGCAAACTGGTTGGTCCACTTAAGGTGTTTAGTGCTTGGTGGGGAAACAGTTTGCTGGAACTCCGCTGACTGATGAAGCCCTCCGGATGAAGGGTGAAAAGTTTCTATAAAAAAGAAACTGTCCAGATGACCCGATTTACACTACATGCGTTCCGGCTCCGCTCCGCTCCGGTCCGACCTCCGCAGCAAATACGTACCCATTATAATCAATCAGAGCGTTTACACTGACTCCGCACGGCGGCGAGCGGACGGCAGTCCGTCAAAATAGGATCCGATCCTATTTCTGCCGGATGCCGGAGCTGTGCCGGAGTCAACTTTTGAAGATTACTTCGCACCAACAGGAAAAGGAACGAGCACAACATCCGTATTTACAAAATAAAATCACCACGGGCGGACTAATCCTAGCTCTATACGGATTTATTTGTACAAAAATGCTGTCAAACTATCATTTATGACTACGCCTACAAACGCAATACAAGAAATAAAAAAAAAAAGTATTTTATTCTGAAATGTAATAAATCACGTCCTGTCGCTCAAACCATGTCCTGTCGCCCATTACAGAGCAAATGTCCTGAAAATATCTCAATGCAAAAAACAATCAAACAGCGAGGCAGTCTCTACTGTTGTTCTCCTTCTTCCACCGAATGAATTGTTTTGTTCTGACTTCCTTATTTATCACTTGATTTATCGCGCAATCTCGCAATTCCCGCATGCGTCTCGGAGCGGCGCATCCAGGCGGACTGGAGCGGAGCGGAGGTAGTGTAAACTGGACTTGAAACGCTCAGCTGCGACCTGCGGAGCGGAGCCGGAACGCATGTTGTGTAAATTGGGGGTGAGAATTATTGGACCGACTGAGAATGATTGGATTTGGTACCTGGATGATTGAGCATGAACTTTGTTGTTCTGAATGATGGTTCTGCTGTGATATCTGGACTGAAGATCCAAACAGGACTGGATTTAACTTCTCACTAAACTAAATACCGCCGACGTCTCTGAGGGGATTTTCCAGTTATTTTTTGCAACATTTCACCTCCGCTGTTCAGTGTTTTCTACTAAGTCAGAGCTCTCTGTTCCTGATTAAGACACATGTTTTGATGTATTTTATGTTGTTGTTTTTTTTTATTCAAGACAGAGGAAGAAGAAATCAACACATCTTTCAATCTTTGTGTGTTGACATCTGTACTAAAACTTTTAGTTTGTAAACTTATTAAAACACAAAAAGACGGGTAATTCTCCCAACAGGTCTGAGAACTAAAACATCTTCAGATTATTTTGCAATAAGAATTTGACTTCTTGCTGTTTTCCAGCGTCTGGGGATTAAACGGTGAAAGTAAAGTGCAGTGGTACAAACGTGTTGCCCTTGATTCTGAGTCTGAGTCCGATGAGCGACGCTCTGCTCCGTTCACTGAACCTGCTGTGTGTTGGAGCTTCCTGCTGCTGTCTCCATCGCTCTCTGATGTCCTCAGACACTCGTGAGGATAAACGACACGTGTTCGGAGGGTTCGAGCACTTCCCTGCCACATTTCCACAGGCGATGTTGCCGTATTTCGGAGAGGAACAGCTCCTGCGCCTCCTCCGACATGTTAATTGATGCTTTTTGGATTTCTTGTTCTCTGCTCTCCCCGGGGAGTTTCTCCTTTGCTGTGATTTGCAGCGGGAGTTCAACGGCGGCTGTGATCAGACACGCAACAATCAGGCTCGCGGGGCGTCGGCTGATTTGTCAAGGCCTCGTTTCTGAAAACTCTGGGAGGTGAAGGAACTCAGCCAGGAGGTAATCTGCAGCAGAGGATGAAGAAGAAGAGACGCCCAGGTGAAGAGGCGATCATCTCTTCCCCTTCAATTCAAAACTTTCATCTTTTAAACGTTCCTCATTAATCCACTGAAGAACCGGTGACTTCCTGTTGTCGATTTAAGTAAATCTGAGCTGCAACTTTTAAAAACTGATCAAGTGAAAGAGAACATGGGTCTGTAGCTGTTGAGGATTTTTCTGTCAACTCAAAGCAAATGAAAACATTTTAATTTTGCACACGATGATGATGATGATGGGAACAAGAAACACAAACAAAACATTTTCTTTTATAAATTGTCCATTTCCGCTGCTTTGAATTTCTCTGAAAAGCTTCAGTTGCGGATCAATCGCTCATTTTCTGTAATTTTCTGGGACGTTTCATTGAAATCAAAAAATATTTTAGTGGTTTTTTTCCCCTCTCAGATTGGCAAAAACACAAAAATACCTGTTCGAAGTGATGGAGTTATAGATGATTTTTTAGTTTTTGTTTTTGTTTGTTTCTCCGCATAAATCTGATTCTTAAAGTATTCTTTCTGACAATAAATGATTGTTTCCGCTCTGAACAAAACCAGATTCTCAGGTTTGTTCTGTTCGAACCAACTTAAAGAAAGAAAAAGCTGCATCACATTGATCCATCGATGGTCAAAGCAATAGGAAACAGATGTTTTTTTATCAATTCCTGCGTTTATTTTTACCAATACTGAGCTGAAATTTGGTGTAGTAGTAGCAGAGAGTCATATCTAACAGATCGAACAAGGATGCAGAAAAACCGGCCCATGCATTTATCACGTCTAGACTGGACTTTTGTAATTGTTTATTATCTGGGTGTCCAACTACTGGTACTTCTTCAAAAAGTATTCAGTTCATCCAAAATGCTGCTGCCAGAGTTTTAATGGTAACATGCTGAAAGAGATCATATCTCTCCAGTTTTAACTTCTCTCCATTGGCTCCCTGTCAAATCTAGAATATAATTCAAAATCTCGCTTCTAACCTACTGTAGTGATACACCTAACCTCTGATATTTTAGGCTTGACCTTTAAGTACACCTCTCCACGTCTCTCTGAGACTCTCGGTGCTGCACCTTCTTGAGGCCCTCAAGGAGACGATTGGACACTTATATTGGTTTACAATTATTATGAATTAATGGACACTAATTAATCAGATTGAACTTTCTCTTTAATGTGTGTTAATTCAGAATTGATCAACAGTATATTTTTGTCATTTTAATGATGATCTGTTACTTTCATGAGCTTTGACCTTCTGCTGGTTTTATTTCTGCAAGAACAAGCAGGTTCTGAATCTGGGACGTAAAGGCTGTGCTACTTCCTTCTCTGTGTTGTCTATGAAGTTAGCCATAATATTCTCGGTGCTCACAAGCAGGCCATCTGGCCGATTTTGTAAACAGTTTTCCTGTTGTCCTTCAGAGACCATTCTGCCTATTAGATGAAAACCCATCTCTTATTTTGTTAAGTTCAGCCAGTAGTCATCAAGGAGGTGGGGAAGACCCCGCCTCCCATATAAAGGTCATTTCCTGCTTTTTGCTTTAGTGCTTGGAAGAGAACTAACTCGCAACTGGTTTCTCTCCTCTGGAAAAGCTGGAGACGTTCCGGTCATATGTCAACTAGACCCACGTTTCAGCTGGGTTACAGTAAAGCTTACTGTAACTCACTCACTCATCTGCTGGAAGAATTTGTTTTCTGAAGTTTTATTTTGAAAATCAGTCTGTGCGCTTGACCGTTGTTTCCTGCCGAGGGAGGCGAGTTCCTCGTACCGTGAATCAGCCACCCACGCTGAAGTCCCAACTGGACGGCCGGTGGACAAACTCATCCACGTGTGTGTCCAGTCACTTCTCCACTCTTATCTCCAAGAGACGAACCGTCAACAGGTAACGAGCCGTGGTGTGTTTGAACGTGCGGGAGCCCAGCAGTCTGCTCGTGTGGGAAAAAGGTGTCACCCAGTTTGGTTCAAAATAATCAATTTCAGTTAACTTAGCTTTCATCTTCTTCCTCCTATTTCTTATTTTTCATAAGCTATTAATCTGTCAAGTAAATGTACCAACAGTTTAAGTTCCCAATGTCTGTTTGTTTTAATTTGAATTCTTGTCAACGTAGTTATTAAATCAGAGCTAATATCGATACAAATGTTTAATGTAATTTTTGTGATAGTTTCAATAAAAGGTCTATTTTTTTGGTAGACCAACATAAGTTGAAGCCTCTCGTGAAATTACATTTTTCCTAATTACAGTAAAAGCAATTTAATATCGGAAAAAGGAAGAACTCGCGCATTTGAGATTTTTATTAATGAAAAGTGCGGTATAAATTGAATTTATTATTATTATTATTATTATTATTATTATTGGTGGCAGTTTGTGCAGATAAACTCTGCTCAGACCTGCACATCTTCTCAGACCTGCACATCTACAATAATGGTGGTCCAGTAAGTGTTTAAATACCTTAATCCACAATATTTCATTACACTACAAAGCTCTCTAGCTCCATCTTATATTACAGATTGTATTGTTCCATATTGTCCTAACAGAACACATCCCTCTCAGACTGCAGGTTTACTTGTGGTTCCTAGAGTTTCCAAAAGCAGAATGGGAGGAAGACCTTTCAGTTATCAGGCTCCTCTCTTGTGGAACCAACTTCCAGTTTCTGTCTGTGAGGTGACACATTGTCCAGTTTTAAGACTGGGCTTAAGTCTTTCCTTTTTTATCAATCCTATAGTTAGGGTTGGCTTGGGTTTCCTGAGATATCTCTTAGTTATGTTATAGATTTAGACTGCTGGAGGACAAATTGGCCACATTTCCTCACTTTGCTCTTCTTTTTTACTTGCTCTACCTGTTTGTTTTTGTAATTATTTCTATCTTTACATGTGTTTTTGTCTTTCCTCCTATAGAAAGTGCATGTGGACCTGGTGTGTCCATTTCTCCTTCCTGTCCTCTCAAACAACCAGCCGATGGAAGCAGATGGCCACTTGTCCTGAGCTTGGTTCTCCTGGAAGTTTCTTCCTGATAGAGTTTTTCCTTTCCACTGTTGCCCTTGTGCTTGCTCAGGATGCGAGACTGCAACAAAGTGAAAATTCAACACAATTTGCTGGCTTCCTTGGATAGATAACTTTTACTAATTGGCTTTTGTATGTACTTTGTATGTGAATGTTTCTGTTCAGTACCCTGAGACAACTTTAGCTGTGATTTGGAACTATATAAATAAACCGAATTGAATTGGGTTAGTGAAGCTAACTTTTTGGTTAGCTGTGCCCACCACTGACTGAAGCAGTGCATATCACTTTCCTCTGAGTTAGAGCTCAGAGTACATGTTGGGGATGACTCTCAGCTACTACCACACCAGGTTTCAGCCCACTGTCTGATAACTGACTGAGCTAAAGTCAAACAACTTGGATTCAATCAGTTCCAGCTGGGATTGTGTATTTCTGTCACGCTAATAAATCAAAAATGCAGAAAAGGGCTCTGAATAAGAAGTTACAGTTTTTAGTTTTTTGAGCTTTTACCTTCATCTTCTTTAGTTTGAAACAACCTGACTGAGACAATGAGCTGAAACTTGTTGATGCTGTCTGAATGTTTGTTGTTTATGTTGTTGTCTTTATTAGTTCCACATCCCGTCCCTCCTGCAGGTTCAGGTACACCGGCAGGAAAAGTTTGAATTTAAATTACAGATTTTCAGCGTTCACGCCGATGAGGCAATCAAACAAAAAATAAAATGCAACCTGTGTTTGTGACATTTGGAGCAGATGAAAGTGAGTGTATTTTGCTGCAGCTGTTTTTTGTTTGTCTGCTGAAAATCTTTACTTTTACATTTGTGTAAAACTGAAACTGAATAAAATCATGTTGATGTCTTGTTTGTGTCTGGATCAGATTTACTTTGTTGTCTTTAAAACGGTAAATGGAGATTTGAGGCTGCCTGACCTGTGACCTTTCTCAGAGGGGGCGGGACTAACATTTGACCGCCTCCTCCTTCACTCAGAGGATGTGTCCATCAGGGGCAGCTGACATTTCTCTGAACGCAGGAGAAACAAAGATTGGTCTCATTCATATGAAAATCTAACGGTAACGTTTCAGCTCAGCCCAGATTATCGCTCTGTCATCACAGCTGGGGGGGAGCAGCAGACCGAGGATCCATCTGATCTGTCAGGCCTAAACCAGATCCATCACACATCTGGATAATGGCTCCTGCAGATTGTGTGCAAAAATCTGCATCAATAATTCAGCTGTGGGTTTTATTATTCATGAGAGGATGAAGAGAGCAGAGCTGAGGATCTCTGAGTCCCACGGTGCTGGCTTTTACTGCCGGAGTCCCTGAACCTGGAGGAGGAGGGAGGGAGGGAGTGTGAAAACAATAAACACAACAAAACAACGTAAACAACAAACATTCAGACAGAATCAACAAGTTTCAGCTCTTTATCTTTTACGGTTTGTTGCAAAAGGAAAGAATAAATAAGGGTGTGTAGTTCAAAGTCTTTATAGAACATGTTTTAACCAAAAACAGCCAGAAGTAAAAAAAAAAAATTCAAAATAACAAAATAATAACAATTTAAAACAGAAACCACACACAAAAAAATCTAGCGAAATAAAGTAAAAAAAAATGTAAATAAATAAAAATCTGCCACCTTATGTGCCAAAGATTTCAACATAAATCTCCAGAGTTCTCAGAGTCTGTTAGGGATGACTGTCAGCTACTACCACACCAACAATTACCTGCCAAATTAACTGTTTTCTATTAATTACACTGTTTGCTATGTTTGATTAACTGTTGCAGCCATCTTTAACCAGGTTAATCATCTGTAGATGAGTATTTAATGATAAATCTCTGAAGGTTTTCTATAAACCTTTTCTGTGGTTGATGAGATATTTTGCAGACGGAGACAAACCCAGGCAACTGTTTGGAAAACATATTTCAATTTTACCATTTTTAATCAAATCAAAATCAAATTAATGTATATGACACATTTAAAAACAACAGTCGTTGGCCAAAGTGCTGCACAAAATATAGAACATAAAAGAACAATACAAATACTATGCAAAAACTCAGGACAGTATTACACTTTTATTATTTCATTTTATGCTTATGTTCATTGAGTGTTTGGTGTTTCGGTGTTGGTGTCAATTTTCATACTTTTATACTATTATGAAAAAACTCAGGACAGTATTACACTTTTTACTACGGTATTTTATGCTTATGTTTATTAAATGTTTTAGTGTTTAGTGTTTAGATGGTTACTGTTGCACCGAGGGACTGAGAGAAACGCAATTTCGGTTCTGTGTATGTCCTGTACATATTGCAGTTCTGACAATAAAGTTGACTTTGACTTTGAAAAACAGGAGACTATAAAAACAAACAAAAATCCAACCTATTCAAATACAAGATGAAAAATAAAAGCAGTAAAATGAAGCAACAGCCAGTGATGTGTTTTAAAATGAGACGTAAAAACTCTGAGCTGAAGCTTGTCTGATATGAAGAGGCGGCTGGTTCCACCATTTATTTTTTAAGATTACAAATATTTTGCCACAAATGCCACTTTACGGATAGATTGCTTGTTATTTCAAGTTCAGGGAGATGTTTTACT
>JBBPBX010011121.1:24766-36437 GCA_038048925.1 Garcialebias charrua | reverse complement strand
GCTCACGTTTAAACTCTGTGTTTAAACTTTTAAATCCTGTGACTGTCGCAGAGAGATGTCAGCGGGTGAAAGCAGCCGCTGCTTTGAGCCTTGCATTTGAATTTTATGGTTTAATGTTAAAAGAGAAGCCGTGTGATGGAAGTTGTCACGTACTGACAGGAAGTGGTGTGAGTGTGTCACGTGTGAACATTAATCATGCTGTGTTTTTAAGAAGATGTTCAAGAAGATCTCCATGATTAACCACCACCACATCTGCAGATCCTTTTCAAACAGTTCACATTTTTCCTCTTTCATAAAACCCTTCAAAGCATCCAAACACCTTTCATGATGCATTCAAGGACACATTTATACAGAAAACAAAACACCCAAACATCCAATGCAGCAAACACTTGAATGTATTTTTTTGTAATTTAAACTTTTTTTTGTCAATCGTTCACTCTTTCTGCAGTTTGATTCTCTGAATTTCTCCTCGTTACAAAAATTTAACGGCTGAGGCATGAAATGTGTGAGAAGCCAAACAATCTTCCACCTTATCCTGTCAGAGTTTCTTTGGTGGTGTGTTCAAGGACACTTCAAGAGCCGACACTAGAGCCTTGTCAGAAAATCAAACTGAGCAGCTGAACAACAAGTAAACAGAACAAAAAGCATCTAATACTCAAAGTTTGGTGTTCTGCTGCTGACTGCAAAAATGAGGCGTTCACTGCCAAAAAACTGAGTTTGGAATCTAGGTTTTTAATTCAGTTCATGGTTTAATATTTACATCAGATCAGTTCAAGCTAAAAAAAAATAACTCAACATGCCATTACAGAAACAAAAAACATCCTTATTTGTTATACTTTCATGTGTATGCTAATAATAATCTGATTAAATTATGATAATGATATAAAAATAGTTTTGTTCTGATGTAAAACAGCTGAGATCACAGAGTGATGAGTTCAAAGAAGAGTTAAAATATGTTTCCTGTTGTCAGACAAGCTTCATACAGCAGTTCATTGTTACTACACTTTGATTGTCAAAGGGCGGTCTGTGGGCCATATTTGGACCCAAATTATTACAATATCTGTTATTTATGGTTTATTTAAGGCAGGAGGGGCGTGTAACAACCGGTAGTACCTCATTTAATCACAGCATTCTGTCACAAACGGCACGGAGACGACAAGCTGTAGAAAAAATAAAGATTTTTACTTCTGCTCTGAATTCTGAATCTGAGGTGCAGTAAAACAGTAAAGCTGCAGCTGCTAAGCTAAAATAATACAGTTCACTTAGAGCTGAAGCAAACTGCTAAACAAACAGGTTAAATGAGAGCTAAAGCAAACCGATGAGCTAAAACTATCAGGTTTAATGACTGAAGCTAAGAGCTAATCTAAAGCAGTAAGGTTTATTGTTCTTAAAATTTAGATTAAAACGTATTATGGAGGTTTTTAGGCCCAAGCAGCTAAGCGCTGCGAAGGCCTATTGTAATCGTTGTGTTTCAGGCCCGAGCTGAAAATTTTCCAGCAAATGAATTGGCCTTTTGGGGGCCTTAACATTTCCCAAAACTAACCAATCTTGGCGGACGCATCAGGACTGGGGAAAATTTACGTATTTTGGGGGCGTAGCAAAAATCACAACAGAAACGGCTCAAGAGCGCCACTTGTAAATTTTCAAAATACCCTCCGCATTAACCTTAGTTTGTCTTGGAAGCATGAAATTTGGTAAACTTGTCCAATTTCCCAAGATGCACAGAAAACCCTATGGCACCAACGTTGTACGATAAACAGGAAGGTGGCCATTTTGGAACGCCATCTCAAATTTCACACGTTTTTGGCGGATTAAAGCCTCTGCGATTGAACAAACTCCTCCTAGGGATTTTGCTCAATCGGTTTCACACTTGTCATTTTGTTCAAAAGGCATCGAGGACCAAAAGTTACCTAAACGGTTAGTTTCGGAGCATGCTGGAGGGGCGGGGCCAGACCTCAAAGTATGACATCTCGCCATGAAAAACGAAATGTTAATAGCACCTACAAGAAAACTGTCTGAGACATCAAACCTTCAGTGATATCCACATCCGGTCCCCTGCAAGACTGAATGGTCAAATCATGACATCACTTAAGCCACGCCCCCTGACAACAGGAAGTGTAAAGTTTTACATTGAGCTGTCCCTATCTGACCCCTGTTACCTAATCAACATGATAGTGTGTCCAGTGACCCAAGACATGTTGGTGTAACTTGCTTTCTAACACTGACAGTTTTGGGTCGAGCATGTGGGCGGTGCCGTGTAGCAAAGTTAGACGTAACACCATCGCCATACGTTTGGCTCTAAATTCCACAGGTTTGAACTGAGATGCACCAAAATGAGTATGATCGATAATTATCCACCCCTGGAACAGGAATCCATGATAACTGGCCGATAACCTCCATAGCGCCACCTGGAATATTTTAAAACCTCAGCCCCAAGCAATGTTCCCTCTAATTTTTCATGTGTCTGGGGCTGGGCATACACACAAGCTCTCTGAGCACATTGAGGACCACTATGAGCAACATCAGGAGTGCGCACTATGGCCACACACCTGTTATAAACCTGGGATCATGGAAAGTTACATGGCTTATTAAAATAATCAGATTACAGCAGCAACTTCCATGAGTTTGCTTTTAATATAAGTGATTTATCTCACTTAAAATGAAAAAACAAAAACATTGCTGTTCATGAGCTGCATAGTATGTTATAGGATACAGGACCAGGAACTGTCCCCTTCACATAATTGATGTGATGCTGCTTACAGCTTCACAGGCATGAACAGAATGATGGTCAGCAGCAGCAGTTCTGTAGATGACATACATTTATAATAATGCAGTAATCTAATAAAGAATCATTTCACATGAATTGATCTTCATTATTTATCTTGCAGCTCCCAGCTAAATGCATGCAGCTCAAAAACCTGTTTTATTTAACTACAGACTTTATTATCTTATTTGAATTAGACAGTTTTAACCCTTTGACTTTATTTATTCATGTTCCTCAGAGGGAAAAATCATCCTTCTTAATTAAACTGTCAGCCTCAAATAAATATACAGTATTTAATTTAGATGGTTTTTATTTTAATGCTTGTAGGGTTTTTATTTAAAATCTCTACATTATTATTTTTTAATGACAAAATATTTATTTTACTGTAAGTTTAAAAAAAGTGTTTTTCCTCCATTGGTCCACCCTCTGGGTCAACATCTGCAGAGCTCAGAACTGATGCTTGGTTCTGGACCTGCTCCTCTACACACCTGGCCTGGTTCTGCTCTTCCTCTTCTAACGATCTTCCTCTTCATCACCCCCGCTCTCACTGACTATCGTGCACTGACCTCCATTCAACTTCTGCGTCTTTTTCTTATTTTTCCTGCAGATTTGGTGCTTGACAAAAAACTTGGAGCCTCCTTCAGAAAGGGGGGGGGGGGTTATGTGTTCAGCGGTGTGTGTGTGTGTGTGTGTGGCTGCAGCTTCTCGCTGTAACGCGCTTGAGAGTTGACTTTATTCAGATAAAAGACGTGGTGTGGATTATTGATCATACCTCTGCCTAACAACGAGATTTAAAATCTGTAGTTTTAACACTAATTTAAAGTCCAACACCCACCATGTTTTCAAATTGCATCGCCATTAATATTTATTAGTTTATTTAAAAATAATACAGGAGCGTTTACTTATATTGTGGAGAAATAACACTAAATGTGTTATTTCATGATTTATAGCAGATTTTAGCATGCAGCTCCGGGAAAATCTGCTCCTCTCCATATATGGGCATTCACTTGGGCATTCACGTCACCAAAGTGACGCCTTGGAGTTCCAGGCGAGCAGAGGAAAAGAACAAGGAAGCATTTTTAAATATTCCATAAAGCTGCCTGTTGATTAATCCTGCTGTCGCTCACTCATGTCATCATATTCTGAGCGAGCATCCACTACTAGTTTAATTCGTTTGATCGCGACAAATTCATTCATTTCCGCATCGCCCCGCATTTCTCGCCCCGTGATGAGAAAGGCACCCAGCCTCGCAGCTGCTCTGCCCGCGCGCATGCTTCACGACCCGTGCTGCTGCAACAAGGCTGACGAGAGATAAGAGCAGATACATACACTCGAGGGAGCAAATTACACCGGCACGAGGAACTTCAAAGGTGACCAGCGGAGCGGAACGAGGAGCCAGAGACCGCGCGCGGGCTCGCTCCTCAGGGGCAGAATGAATCAAGCAACAGGTCCGCAGCGGTGTTATAAAATAAATAATAAATAAAATCAGAGCGCTGGTCCATACACACAAATGCACCAGGAAATATAAAGTTTTAACGCACTCTCTCTCATAAACCTCCATGGAAACTCACTCCTACCTTCTGCCTTCTGGGTGGAGATCATGTAACAAAAGGCATGACCCTTCGGGACTTTTCGGCCAGGTTTCCGGATTCCTTCGGGAGTGGGTTGTTTTTTTTTTTTTTTTTTAACCCTCGCCTGGCCCAAATGCAAAAATGAAAATAAAATTCATAAAATACTACAGTAATTCTCCAATATGGTGAATTGTTACTGTCACGGTGGGTGTTGTCCTTTAAATTGAGTCGCTGAGATGTTGAGTTTTTACTGTTGTAATCATTTTCTCATACCTGTACTTTCATTCGCTCCAAAAGGAGGACACATCGTCAGTCAGAGGAGGCGCTAGACACTTGAGTAGGAGGAGAAATCACCTCCTGTTATGAAGGAGGCTGAGCGCCACTTGTTTCTACAGTAAAACTATATTTTGTCTTGGTGTGACGAACTCCGTCATCTACATTGATTTGACTGTGAAGCCGCATACACACGTGCTTGCTTTGCTAAGACCCGCCTTCCTGTTAGTAATTGGTCAAAACAACGTGAGCTTCAATGTGATTGGATGTAATCGCTGTCCATAAATCATTTGAAGTTGAGTCGGACCGGCGGGCTGACCAGACCCAATCAGATCCCGCACTTGCGTGGTGCGTTCAAAGTGTGTAGGACATGCTGCCACATTTAGTTTAATTTGGATGCGCGCAAAAATTTTATTGTGCGCTGAGAATGTGCGGGCAGTGCGCAATTGCGCATGCGCGCAGCTTAGAGGGAACATTGGCCCCAAGCCATTTTTGGACCGATAATTCTCAAACTCTGTGAACATCTGTATCATCTCAGGACCTATGAAAAAGTCTCTTGGAGCCCTGGTCCAAAACCAAGTTGGCCATTTTGGGTCAAAAGGTAATTTTTGGGCATTTCTAACTGCAAATTTTAACAAACTTCTTCTAGGGATTTTGAAGGATTGCCTTCAAACTTGGTTAATATGCCCTCAAAGAAATAAGAACAGGAAATAAATTAAAGCTGCAAGCAGCATTGAGGCCCGCGCAGCAAAGAGCCGCTTCGGCCTTACGGCGACTGCGGGAGCTCCAGCTAGTCCACCCAGTCGCCATTGCGAACGCTCTCATTCCTATCCTACACCCGTTCACCAGGGTGTGCATTTGCCAAATCTTTATATCACCTGCGGCCGCCAAATCTCCAGCAACACTTCCTTGTCGCAATTGTGAACGCTGTCATTCCATTCCTGCATGCGTCATCCAGGGTGTGCACATGTCAAATCTTCAAAATCACCTTCCGCCCATATCAGTACGAGTCCAGCTGCAAGCCTTACAAGTTTGGCTAAAATCCAACCTTCCAGACAAGAGTTATTGTGACTTCCTGTTTTGTGGCAAATGTTTGATGAGCACTTCCTTTATGCTTTTCAACATGTCATGTGTGGTATTCAACAGTTTGCAAATACAGTTTCAGTCTTATAGCTTACACAGGGCGAAGCTGGAAGAGTCACCCAATAATCATCAGTTTCTTGTCTGAGTGGGTGGGGCTTAAGTGATATCATGAATCAACAAATCAATTTGTCTAGAAGTGGTCATTGATGAAGCACCAAACATCAGGTCCAGATCAGATGAAGTATCACTGAGATATAACTGTTGGAATAATCTTGGGGGCGCTCTGGAGTCAAATGTTAAAGAACAGTACCACTGTGTATACAAGTGCTCACTGATGACACACAAAAAATCTGGTGCTGATCGGATGATGTGTCATTGAGATATAACTGTTGAATAGTCAAGGGGGCGCACTTGAGTCAAATGTTAAACAACCACACCAATGTGTTTAAAAGTGTTCACTGATGATGCACAATAAATCTGGCACATATTGGATATAATTGAGATATAACAATTAGAATAATCTAGGGGCGCACTGGAGTGAAATGTTAAACAACAATACGAATGTGTCTAGCATTGGTCAGTGAATACATGTTAAACAAATGCAGTCAATTAATTTCTGTACAGTGGCTTTTGTGTTGTTTTTGTTCATCCCTTTCCTAATGGAGCAAGGGTTCAAACCTGCAGCCTCAAGATTGTGAGACCACAGCACTGACCACTGAGCTACCTCAGCCCAACAATGCAAACTTTAAATATAAAATAAATTTTCAAAAATTATATAAAACATGTCCAAAGTAAGAACATTAGTTTCACTTTTTAACCAAAGAGATAAATGGATTAGGGTTTAGTTTGGTTCTGAGGATCAAGGACCGAGATCCAGAATGAGAAACATCTCCGGAGAGGAGCGGACTGCAGGACCACAACTCAGATCTCAGAGGGGAGTTTACCCAGTTTCTAAATCCCAATCCTGTTGTCTCCTCTGGCTTAAAGAAGGCCAAGAAACCGTATAAATTACACACTATGAGGAGTTTCTACGAAACATAAAAGAACAAGGAAGCAGCGTAAACAAGGTCACTTAAAGCTGCGCTGACATCATATGCATCATGTTGCACTACATATATGTTTTTTCATTCAACTATGTTCGTTTTTGCAAACAAACTTATAAATATATTTAATTTTGATTTAAATTTGATTTTAAACTTCGCGCCGTGTTTATTCATGGGAAATCCGATTTCACACGAATGCAGCATATGTGACGTAACGAGACGTAGAAGCTGCCTGCGTCTGTCAGCAGCTTTGCATGCAGCTCGCCTATTTTTCTTTCTTTTCTTACTTGACAAATGCTGTTACCGGTACGTTCTGTCGCCTTTGGGTGTTCTAATATCATCAGTGAACAAGTGAGCCTTTTCACTTTCCCAAAAGAAGAAATACTTTGTCTGGGAATGGAATAAATAAAGCTGCCACCACCCCCCCTCGGAGCCTCCTTGCTTCCTGATAAGGTAAAAATCAAATAAATACGGGTGCAGACCTAAATTAGAACCTGCTGTTTCTTGTTCATCTAACTTTCTGCTTCCCAAACTGAAGACATGTAGCTCAAATATTCACTTAGATTGATAAATTCGTCGGTTTTTAAATTGTCCGTCTTAATATGTAAATGCAAGACCGCAGAGCCCTCTACGTCTCGTTACGTCACATATGCTGCGTTCGCGTGAAATCGGATTTCCCAAACACGGCGTGAAGTTCAAAATCAATTTTAAATCAAAATTAAATATATTTATAAGTTTGTTTGCAAAAACGAACATAGTTGAATGATAAAACATATGTATGTAGTGCAATATGATGCATAGTTACAAGATGATGTCAGTGCAGCTTTAAGAACATTTAGAAGCAAAACCTCAGCATGTTCATCTGATTGATAGGTTAAACCAGTTTAAATCATAAAAGCGCAAGCTAACCTTCAACTTCTTTATCAGCTGCTTAAAAAAACATCATCCAACCAAAAACCCAAATATTTGACTGTAGTCACTTTGTCCTTCCTGTTTTCAGTTTTAGTCCTCTGGTCTGAGCACTGTACAGGTGTGTTACCTGCAGCACAAATTAATTAGGCCTACCGTATTTTCTGCCGTAGACGCTGCACTCCCGTTTAAGTCGTCGCATCAGTCCATATTTGTCTAATAAAGTGGAAAAATCGATAAACATGTTGCTTCGGCATATACATCGCATCTACAGTATTATGCGTCACCGCTGACGCATTGCATTTATTTTGCATCACTGCTGACAACCCGGAAATGTGGGTAGAACCTGGACATGTAGGCCGGTGTTGTGCCAAAAATTGATGGGCTGCCAAATGGCAGCCGCAGGAGTCTGCACGGGAGGACTTTAACAAGATTAACACTTAAAAACAATTAATTGTTTGCTCAAAATTATAGTACAGGTGTGTCCCAGTCTAACTTTTGCTTAATAAATGCACTTTGATGGTCAAATCAGCTGAATTTCAAAAGTATTCACTGCCTCTGTGCTCCCAGGAGCGTGCCGACCGGGAGGAAAAAAGAAGGAAGAACGGTGCACGTTTCTTCTAAATTTAACAATAAAAGCATTTGTAAAACAATTATTTGTTTGCTTGAAATTATAGCAAAGATGTGTCTCAGTTGGACTTTTACTTAATAAATGCAATTTAATGGTCAAATTAGTGGCGTTTCGCCAAGGCGGTGCAGCAAAATTAAGCTGATGACGGTTGCTCCAAGCAGCGAGCTGGACAAAGGTGGCAGGCCGATTGTGTCATTAATAGCTGGTGAAGATTCTCAGTCATCCAGGACAGGGTAAATTCAGAAAAGTTCAAGACAAAAGCAATAAAGTACAAAGTAACGTCTATAAATGAAGTCCAGTTGTTTTTGTCAAACTTTTTTGAATTTATCATTATAGCCTGTTTTACCTATTACATGACGCAACGGCATGCCTTACTACTCTGCTGCCATCTAGTGGCTGAAATGGTACTGGTTAATTATTTCAGTCTGAATGAATTAAAACGGTCATATCTCAGCCAAAAATTGGTTTATGAATGTAGCCGGATCGGGTGTGGTTAAAATTGGGTAACTGAAGTTTAAAAAAGTTTAAAAATACTATTTTAAATAAAAATAAAATTGATTAAAATGATTGCACCTTAAAAAGTTTATTTTTAAATAAATAAAATTGATTAAAATGATTGTACCTTAAAAAGTTACCCTTAAGGCACGCAGGCCCGTTTGCAGAGGAGGCTGGAGACAAGTTCGCACACTGACACCAATTAAATTGCACAATTGAGTGTTTAATTAAATAAAATCCTAAATTTAAAATATTCACAGTTTTAAAAAGGCAATTCTAGCTCAATTCCATAAAAGTGCAATTCAGTAAAATGTACAAAAACAGGAAAACCACACACACACACACTTCCTACACCAAACCAGAGTCACCACCTGGAGGGATTTGGTAACAGTCACACGACAGTTCAGAGTCCGCCCTGGTATGATCTGTCGCCCCGGAAGAGACGCCACTCCAGCCGACGCCTGTTCAGTTAGTTGAGCTGGGCATCAGTCGGCCCAGTTCAGCCCGCAGGGCGCGTGGCGCAGCCCACCCCACGCCGTCCAGACAGCGGGCACCAACACAGGACCAGTCGGCAGTCGATGGACGACCCAGATGGAGGCAGAGACCAGTCGGGACAGCAGTAAACGAACACCCAGGACAAACAGCAGACAGAAGGACGCCAAGGACAAACAGCAGGGACTAAAACAATAAATATTTAGCATTACAATCTAAAAAGTATAAAACAGAAAGATACACTGGCACTTACTCACCACCAAGTTCCACCTCTAGCAAGAGAGGGAAACAAGAAGCTTGTAACGGTGGTCGCTAAAACAGTCCATAGCGACCTAAAACGCCCAATTACACTAGCGCTTAACACAGCCAGCAAACGCCGCCGGAAGGCGGATGACGTGTACCAACCCTGGAGGCTGGCCCTTTTTTATACAGGAAGCCAGCCCCAGACCCACCAATCACCTCCCTGCACTTGTGTGGTGCATTCAATGCCTGCAGGGCATCCTGCCACATAAATACAGGTAGTCCCCGATTTACGAGCGCTCTGATCTGCGAGGTTCCAGACTTACGAGCTGCACATTTTTGGAAAAAACGAAAAAAATACTGAGTTTTCATGTGTTTTTTCACTACAGTTAGCTAGTTAAGCATATAAACACACGTTTCCGATCATTTTTATGCACTCAAAAGTAGTTTTTAGATGAAAATAGAGTGTTTTTAGGCGCGCTAGCGAAAACCGTTCCAATTTACGAGCGGATTTCCGGATTTACGAGCGAAATGGCGGCCGTTCCAAATTACGAGATTTCCGGTTTACGAGCGCCTCGTTGTAACGGATCTCGCTCGTAAATCGGGGACTACCTGTATAGGGAAAAGTTCGTACATACATCGCTTTGGCCTATAAGTTGCAGAGCATGTAAATTATGCCAAAAAATTGACTTCCATCCAGCCATCCATCCATTTTCGTCCGCTTATCCGGGGTCGGGTCGCGGGGGTAGCAGCCTAAGTAGGGAGGCCCAGACTTCCCTCTCCCCAGCCACTTGGAGCAGCTCCTCTGGGGGAATCCCAAGGCGTTCCCAGGCCAGCCGAGAAACATAGTCCCTCCAGCGTGTCCTGGGTCTTCCTCTGGGTCTCTTGACTTATACAGCAAAATAATACGGTATTTCTGAATAAATGTTCTGATTTAATTGCATCACAATATGATAATCTGATGTTTTTAGCTTCCACAGCACGTTCATTAAACACGTCTGAGTAAAATAACAGTTTGTTTAAGTCTCACAGCCACCGTTTAAAGTCTTTGTGTGACACTTTGAACAGAAACAAATCACTGCCGGTCCAACAGAACTTTTAATTGGGCTTTCTGCTGAATTAACTGCAGACTCTGTGGTGAAAAGATAAATATGAAGAAGCAGCGGACTAATTAAGAAAGTCTTGTGTTTTCTGTCCATTTTCTCTGATACAGACCTCCCTGCAGGAAAGGTCAACTCTTACGCATACAGCACTTAATATATTTCTGACACCGTCTCCTCTTCTCACCGTTTGTCCTCGTCCCGTTCGCTGCTGCGTTTTATTTTAATCATCATCTCTAAAAGACCATTAGCAGCTGCTCTTTGTTGGAGCTGAATGTGTCAGACTGAGAGGAGCATGAATTAAACATGGCTGACGGATGGAGAGTTATGAGCAGTGTCCGGTCTAATAAGGCTGAGCATTAAGAGCACAGGATCTTCACCGTGACTCACACACACACACACACACATCATTTTTTTATTCTCTGAGGCGAGTGCGAGCTTTGAAATGAGTGAAACCTCCTCAGATTACACAGTAACAGTCCAAAGGCTCTGTCCTCGGTCTGTTTCATTTTTCAGAACAGAAGAAGTCGAACACTGAATGATCAAACCTCCAAACCTTCCTCAGGGTCCACTGAACATCTGTCAATATTTCACACTCACCGACAAAAAACGTTGAAACCACAAAACGGAATAATTGGGTTTGTATGCACTTTGGTCCACAAATAATCAGTAATGGTTATTTAAATTGTTTAAATTTAAAGGAGCTGGCAACTCGGGAACAGCATCACAAGTGGAGCCATAGTGTCTGTGTATGGGAAACATACACAGATGACAGGAATAGACATTATTATATTATTATTATATTGTGTTATCAGGTAGTTGCTTGAGCATCCGGTACTGAAATAATGATATTCTGGGTTGGCCAATCGGAGCAAAGTCTCTGATAAAGAGGTGAGAATTTGACGCCATTTTGTCTTGGTAGGTGCTAATTGGACATCTTTAGCTCCTGCCAACATAACAGCAGACTATAAATATCTGAATAAAAAACAAACAGTAAAGCCCAAAGTTTTACAATAAGCTGTTCTAAAGTAATTAGCAGAATCTGAACTTTATAAATAAATATATATATA
>JBBPBX010011120.1:0-45084 GCA_038048925.1 Garcialebias charrua | reverse complement strand
TTCAATCCTGTGTATGTCCTGTACATGACAATAAAGTTGACTTTGACTTTTGACTTTGACTTTGCCTTAACAAATCTGCTATGTTAGTATCGTATGTTGGATGTTGCTAAACTGTGGAAACCTTCAGTGTTGTGATAAAAACATGAAATCAAAGAAAAAAAACGCCAAACATTTTGGTTTATCAAATAATCCCGGTCAGTTCTGATAGATATGTTTAGTAAAATGATCCAATTTATAGCTAAAATTATTTATGAGTAAAAAAAGTGTTGACAGGTTAGTGCTCAGATCGATTACTGTCAGATACTTCTAACTTTAAAAACTCTTCACAATAATGACAACAAAGTGTTGCACATAAAACAACAGTCGAGAAAAAAGGCTAGATAATCTAAAGCTCATGTCTTAGTTCTGACCTCTGCAAAGAGAATAAATGTTTTTGTTGTCAATGTCAAGGGAATGTGTATTTTTGCACTCGCCATGTTCCATAATTTTACTTGTTTCTGTGCCTGCTCTTTTGGTTTGTATTAATGATATTAAAAGTTTCCATGTCCCTTTTACAAATTAAAATCAGTCTCGATGTGATTATTGTATAAGATAGTGAAGACGGAGAGGTCATCTTTTGGAGACTTTTCAATGTGACACAAACCGTGTTTCCATCCATTTTAATTGCGAAATTTGAGCTACCTCGCAAATATGTAAATACAAATTAATGCAGATCAAAAGTGTTTCCATCTGCTGGCTTGAAGCGCTTCTTCCAAGCCGCACACAGCGTCATTACGTCAGACGTCAGCGTCATTACGTCAGACGTCAGCGTCATTACGTCAGACGTCAGCACTGCGCATGTCTACAGTAAACAGGAAGTAGCAGTTGAAAACAGAACCCGGCCACACATCTCATCAAAATGGAGAGAATATTTCAGGTACGTGTTGCTATCGGGCGAGTTGTATTTATTCTGTCATGCCAACTAGTTTTAGCGATGTTACATGTTGTCCGGAGCGGAAACAGCTGATCAGTCACGTGACGTGAATTTTCGCTACGGCAGCACGAGTCGGCAAATGTGTTTCCATCTGTCATTTTGCGCAGCTGCTCATTTTCGCTGATCCCAAAAACCACCTCAAGCGAGCGTAAAAACTTTTTAGCGTAATTCAGGAAGTAACCTCGCAATTTGCCGTTTCCATTAAGCTTTTCTGCTGCGCTATTTCAAATTGCGCAGCTAGAAACCTTGATGGAAACACGGCTACAGTGACTATTCCTCGTAAGAATCCGTGAGAATTGTTCACCTCCAGCGGCTCCCTGTGTGAAACTGCCGAGTCCAATTCAGGGCCCTTGATAAGTTCTCTACAAAACTAACTTTTTCAGTTCAGGAAGTCAGAACGGGTCAGAACCTCAAACAGGTGAAAGCATTAATAAGTGTGTACTTGTATTTGCATTAATCTTCTGTGATTGCTGGCTGTTCTCCAAAGCTTCTTAATAAATTTGATGAAGTCTACACCTGGTTGTTTGGGGAATCACTTTTTTTCCACGACAGTCCCCTACAAAGTTTCAGACATTTTTCTATACATAGGATACAAAAATTATTTATCCTAAATAGGATATGTACCTATAATTTATACAAAAGCAGAGGATGAAAAAAGCACAACCATTTTGTAATTTAATTTCTAACAAAACAAACTCCTTTTATAACTAGTTTTCTGAAACTTCTTTTCTCTTAGGAACTAATTATAAATAAACATAGGCTGGGTACTTTTTGTGTTTTTCTTTGTTTTTATAATTTAATTGATTGTGGATCAGTGCATCACTGATTTAACACTGCACAACTTTGTATTTGTGTGTGTGTGTCTGCTGTGTTTAACTAGAGATTGACTGCAAGAGGTTCAGTAATCCTCTGGCTGCCATCTGTTGTTTGACCTCCTCCTTATCAACACACAGTCAGCCTCCATGGATCCAGAGTGTGTTTGTGTCTCCATGTCTAATAATGAGGTGTGTTTGTTTGTGTGTGCAGAGCATGACTGTCAGTCAGCCATCATGACCCAGACGGGGCTGAAGTCTGGGGGTGTATGTGTGGAGGGGTGTCATTAGAAAGAATCGGCATAGGCCTTGTTTGGGGGTTAACAGGGTCCTGATCCAGTCAAAGGTGCACATGTGGGACTTATTTCAACCCTTAGTGTCGGCGGGTGAATAGTTTCAAAACGTCTTAGTGGCATCAGGATCATGTTTCCAAATGCATTCCAAATGCACTGATGCACGGCTGCGCTTAGAACATTTCAGGAAGCTGATTAAAATTCATCTCATGAGCTAGGACGACAAAACTGTGATGCTAAACAGCGATGCACGGATTGCTTTTATATGCCGTTTGTTCATTTTTGCAGCTAATAACTATTTTTACCTGACGTAAAAGTAAAAGCTTGCATAAAAACATACAAGTCCAAATCATCTTCATTTTTTTTCGTGATGGTTGCCTCTTGCTGAGTGTTGGAGCTCCATCCATCCATCCATTTTCTTCCGCTTATCCGGGGTCGGGTCGCGGGGGTAGCAGCCTAAGTAGGGAGGCCCAGACTTCCCTCTCCCCAGCCACTTGGAGCAGCTCCTCTGGGGGAATCCCAAGGCGTTCCCAGGCCAGCCGAGAAACATAGTCCCTCCAGCGTATCCTGGGTCTTCCTCTGGGTCTCCTCCCGGTGGGACATGCCCGGAACACCTCACCAGGGAGGCGTCCAGGAGGCATCCTAACCAGATGCCCGAGCCACCTCAACTGGCTCCTCTCGATGTGGAGAAGCAGCGGCTCTACTCCGAGTCCCTCCCGGATGACTGAGCTTCTCACCCTATCTCTAAGGGAGAGTCCAGCCACCCTGCGGAGAAAACTCATTTCAGCCGCTTGTATCCGAGATCTTGTTCTTTCGGTCATAACCCAAAGCTCATGACCATAGATGAGGGTGGGAACGTAGATCGATCGGTAAATTGAGAGCTTTGCCTTTTGACTCAGCTCTCTCTTCACCACGACAGACCGGTACAGCGCCCGCTTCACTGCGGACGCTGCACCTATCCGCCTATCGATCTCACGCTCCAGTTTTCCCTCATTCGTGAACAAGATCCCGAGATACTTAAACTCCTCCACTTGGGGCAGGACCTCCTCCCCGACCCGGAGAGGGCACGCTACCCTTTTCCGGCTCAAGACCATGGCCTCGGATTTGGAGGAACTGATCCTCATCCCGGCCGCATCGCATTCAGCTGCAAACCGCTCCAGTGAAAGCTGTAGATCACGAGCTGATGAAGCCAATAGGACCACATCATCTGCAAAAAACAGAGAAGCGATTCTAAGGCCACCAAAACGGATCCTCTCAACACCTTGGCTGCGCCTAGAAATTCTGTCCATAAAAGTTATGAACAGAATCGGTGACAAAGGGCAACCTTGGCGGAGTCCAACTCTCACCGGAAACGAGCCTGACTTACTGCCGGCAATGCGGACCAAGCTCTGACACCGGTCGTACAGGGACCTAACAGCCCATATCAATGGGCCTGGTACCCCATACTCCCGGAGTACCCGCCACAGAACCCCCCGAGGGACGCGGTCGAATGCCTTTTCCAATCTACAAAGTGAGTGTTGGAGCTAGTTTATTAAAAAACACAAAAATTCAAAGATGGACTCTGTTGTAAGCAATACTCTGCAACGGTTTATGCATATTTATAGTATCATTCTTAAACTATATTTATATTTTCATTCAAAAATCATTTGCTTTGTAAAATTTACTAAAAGGTAAATAACAAAGGTACCTTTAATTTACCTAAAAGGTCATTTAAAGGGGACCAAATGTAGGATATATAATTTTTTGTGGTTTATCTGTGTGCTATCCAGACCATTTTCAGTCAATTTTATACACAAAATAATGCTTAGATAAAAAAATATCCCCTTTCTAATTCTGCCAAATTTCACTTCCGTTCTAAACGACCGGTTTATGAATAATGAGGTCTGAAAGCCACGCCCTACAAAGACCTATTTACATTAACTACGCCCTCTGTAACAGCCAGTATCTCTAATATGTTGTTATTTTAAAATTAGCTCTTTTTTATTACTCATTTGACTTACTGTTAGTGCTAGTAGCTTAAGATAACTTACCAAAAGCCCTCTGCGCGCGCCGCCATTTGCAGCTCCTTTTTTTAGCATTAGCCTCGAATAGCTTTTCCTCCTCCGAGCCGGGCGGTGTTAGCTCCGCTCGTTGAATGCGGCGCTTTTGGGAGCGTGCTTCAGTCCACACACAAAGTTCACAGAATGTCTCGCTCCAGTTAATTTATCCGCATGAGGCAACCTTTGACCGGACCCCCGGACCTCAAAAGTCAGTAGCTCCCAACAACTCCCGCACGCAAATGGTGTCTTCGCCGGCGGTCTGCAAAACAAAAGGCTTAAAAAAAAAAAAGGGTTGCCGCGACCGGGAGGCGAACCCGTGTCCTTCGGATTACGAGTCCGGTTCACTACCTCTGAGCCAACCGGGTAGTTATGTAAAAAGCAGTCTTTCATCGTATAAGAAATAATCACAACCACCTACATTTAGAACGCTGAAGTTTTGATAAGATTTTGATGAAGTGAAAGGTATTCTTAAAATAAATAAGTTGCTAATCTGAAAATATATCGATCAGTGGTGCTTGATGGTACAGACTGTCGCCCCGCGAGAGAGAGTGTGTGTGTGCACAGTTTTCTGCCGGCTGCGCGTTGGGAGCGATATTACACTAAAAATTGAACTAAAACGTAAAAATAACAATTATAAAGTATTATTATGTCGATGTATATATCTAGTCTCACCCCGATTTCTCCGAAACAAAAGGCTTTAAAAAAAAGGGGGGAAAAAAAAAGATGCCGTTGACGGGACGCGATCTCCGCTCTCCTGCGTGGCGGTCAAGTGTCGTAACCGCTCAACCAAACTGACAGTTGTGCAACAGTAGTCCTTCATCATATAAGAAACAAGTCCAAACCGCTAGAGTGTGTGTGCACAGTTTCAACGAGACAGAGTTCATTCAAACAAGGTAATAAAACATTCTGGTTTTACTCGAGATGTGCTGCATGGCTGGAGCAGGGCAAACCCCTAGCCCCCCATGGGCTAAATAAATGAATAAATGACCGCCAGGTCAGCTCCTAAACCGCTAGGCAACCGTGACATCTTTTATACTCAAGTGGGTGGAGCATCACCAGGGGTTGCTAGGTGAGGGGCTGGACTCAGGTTTGAGGTGATTGGCTACGGTTTGTGACGTCACAAACCGCAGGAAGTGTGAAACGGAGCGTTTTTAATCACAGACAAACAAATCTACTTAGAGTAAATAAACCACTGGGTGCATTTTTTTGGCACAAGGACTGTTTTTTTATGAAGTAAATACCCAAAGTTTAGTAAAAAAACATTAAAAAGTGAATTTTGCATGTGTGGTCCCCTTTAAAAAGGTTAATTTGAGCAATATCTGTTTTTATTTATTTATTATTATCATTATTGGTTATCATTAATTTAACAATAGCTGTTGTTTGTTATTTAAATCGCTTTTTAAAGTTATTGAGTGTTTTAAAAAGAGAGAATTGTTTGAAATAAGGAAAACAAAAAAGGGGTTTCAAGTTTTAAGAAACAAGATCCAATAAAAAGAAATGAAATAAACAATATTTTGTACTATGATCATTAACTGGTGGCCCCAGGGCCTTATCTGGCCCAGATGTTATTTAATTTGGTCTGTGAGGTATTACTGTTGAATCATCATCTCAGTGATAAATACAATTCTAAGTGAACCTCATCTGTGATATTACAAGGGGTCATCAGGTCTTCTGAACGTCACTCATCTCTACCCAGATAACGTGATAGAGACTGAGCAGAACCCAGCCTTTGTCCTAGCAAAACTTCATTAATCAGACCTCCTTAACAGATCTGTTTTGATGCTTTCACAGCTGCTTCAGTGGCCTGTCCTTCTTCTGTCCCTCATGATTCAAGGAGTGATACATGTCCTTCAAAGAGACAAGCCTGCAAAACATTGGTCCTTCATTTCTACTGGTCAACTTGCCTTTCCAGCCTCTGCTTTTGCTTCTGTTCATACTGTATATTCTTCTTTCCACCAGTAGACCTTCTCCATCCTCTCCACGACACACAGCACTCATAGAAAGCATATGATCAGGTGTATAAATGGTTTTATTTAAAGTCTGCAGCTAAGTGGAGACCTCCACAAAACTTTACTCTTTTGACCAAATGGTTCTTGCCTTAACAGGTGGACTGTAGAAATGCTGTTTAGACATTTTCAGTCACTGGGTTTGTCTAACTCGAAGCCCTCGTGTTAGTTGTTTTATTTTAATGGGTTTTTTTTGTTTTGTTTTGTGTATTTTAGCATTTATCTATTTTCTTTTTATATTTCCCATGTTGTACAGTTATTCAAAACAGTCAAGTCAAGTCAGATTTATTTATATAGCACAGTAACAACAAAAATGTAGGTTCAAGCTATATAACTGTCTCAAAAATTAAAAGAAACTATCAGGATGATTATTCAAACAAGAGAGCATATTTAGTTGTCATTTATTTAATAGCTGCCTATGATTTAAACATTATAAAGTTATATAGAAACCAGTTAATATCCCAGTTGTCCTGTATTTTTTGGTTTACCACTTACACTTTGTAGAACTGATTTACAACATTTTGTCCTGAACTGGCGAAAGTTTGGCATTTGTCTTTATTGTAATGCAGCTAGTTAGCTTAGCTTAACTTAGCATTGGGCTACATAATGAATTAATGAAATAATGATGTGAACTTATCTGTGTGTCATCAGTGAGATCTAAATTGGGGGGGGGGGGGTATTTAGACTTTTTCTTGGCAGGGTGAAGTGACTTCCTGAAGTGTCCTGTCACTCTTGGATTGTAAAACAATTAGCATCGACTCCAAGAATTTATGACACAGGAGGAATTTATTGCTGCTGAACACAACAGGTTGCAGATTTTTTCCTGTCAATTGTTTCTTAAAGGGATCTTTCAAACAGTGAGGCACACAGCTCAAGGGGGTGCAGGGAAGTTCAAGGATGTGCACAGAAGGAGAAATCATGGGTTCAAGTTAAAGCTCATAGCTAATGTTTCAGTAAGTAGCGCTGCACGAGTAAAATAGTTTCATGTCATCGTATAAATGGGCCTGTAATACAGACCAAATATGGTCTACAGTCCTTCTCTGATTTCTGTCATGCTCAAAAATGTGATTACTTCCGTTCAGTCTGGTGCACTTCACTCCCACTCGGCTGCTGTTCCCTCTCATTTGAGTGTTTTTTTGCGTCACTGACAATTTTTGTGCTGTGACTCATCCTGTTTTATAGTAATCTTGTCCTGAAAAAAGCTTTAGTTGTGACTTGGGGGGTGGGGGTGGGGGAATTATTCATTTTTCTATTTTTATAATGAAAGGAGAAAACAGAGATGTTTCAGTTTGAATGCAATATGAGATTGTGTCCTGAGCTGACCTTTACTGACCTGATCTACTTTAAAAAAATTAGTTTGCACTATTTTTCTATTCTTTAGTAGCATGCAGATTATATAAAAATTAGAAAATAAACAAGATTACTAAAACCACTTTGCATTGAGGAGAATTTTCAAGAAGATGAGCTATAGACTTTTTTTTTTACTATTTTGAAAAATGATGAACACAACAGTCCCACAGTTTTGGCAGATACCAACATTTTTTTCTCCGCATTGTTTAAATCCAACAACTGGGTAGCATCCAAGGCCAGAGCTGTTCAACACACCAGACTTTCTGATGATTTGTGCAACGTCTAATTTGTTCTCCACATGGTCCATCCACACACTCACAGACATATTCGTACTAGCTAAAAAACAAATGTGCGTTCATAAAATACACAGCAAAACTGTCTAAATTTTCTTCTTCAAGGCTCTTAACATTAACTTGATCTGCATGTTATAAAGAATTTCTAAAGATAGGGGTCACGTTACCTGACCAACTTGCATTCTTCTGGATTTAATGGGCCACACAGGATTTATTTACCATTTCAGCTTTGCATAGCATAAAGTCAGGGAAACCTGAGATGTACATATTTTGGAAGAAAAGACATGAAATCTTTGGATGCTTACATTCTGCAAAACCCTGAAAGCAGGTTGACATTTTAGAGCTTTCACTCAATTAAACAATTTCTGACTAGTCCAGAGGTTTGTTGACATATTTCTTTTTGCTTTGAAAGATTCTTGAATGAAATGACCAGGAAAAATCATATTGATATCCTTGATGGATGTTGAATGTGAGCTAAGAAAATATGTATTATGCACTTTTTTTGCATTCAACAACTATTGTTGTTGAATGTAAAACAACACAGTCCCATCAGCAAATGTGAACTAGTAGTATTTGATTTTTCTATTGGTTTTGCACAATTTTGTTTGTTTGTTTGTTTGGTTTTAAACTATGATCTGTTTTTTTTTAAATGGTTAACATTTTTCGGATATGCTTTTGTTGTTAATTATTTGAACTATTTAAAAGTAGTTTAAACCATTTATGCCACATTCACTGTCACAAGGCAAAATTCCATTTCATCCTTTCTCCATTCACCATTATGTATTCATACAGGGGGTCCCCAATTGTTTTTGTGATGTACTGTACTTTATAGAAGGGATAATGTAGGGTGAGAGCTCAATGGCCCTTAAACTGAGATTTTCCATGCTTCATTTTTTTCATTCAACCTTTATTTATGCAAGTTAATCTCAATGAGCCTTGGGCTCAGGGATTCATTTAAAAAAGAGACCTGAATTTTAACAAAAAGTGATGACAACAGTGGACAACAACAACAACAACAATAGACAATCATAAGGGATGTGTACACTTTTTTTTAACATGTGAAAACAAAATAGTAATTAAAAGAATAATAAAAAGGAAAAGTAGCGAAATACAGTCAGATAAGGCGATGTAGAAAACTAAAAACAGGAAGATGTCTGCATTGGTTTTTGCCATGAACTTAGCAGATGTTTGAAGCCACTTGGAGATGTCAAGGTTGAGAGCTTCAGATCTTTTTGCAAGATATTCCAGGAAACAGGAGTGAAGTAGGAGAAGGCCCTTTCGCCTAGTTCAGTCCTCACTGAAGCCGTTTTCGCATTGGCCAGCCCTCCCCGGCTCTCCCTGCTTCTAACCCGGGTTCGGCGTGTTCGCATTTACCTTTTCCGCCCGGGATCCACCCTTGTTCTGGAAGTGGTTCTATCGGGCCCAGCCCCACGGACCCAGTTTGACGTCATGTACTGCTCACATTTGATTCGTTGTTTGCAGCAGGGGCGGGACTCATTCAAACAACCTCAGCGCGAGGGCTGAATTTCATTCAAATTTAACTACAGAAACCCCTAAAACAATTGTTAGCTGAATTAGTTTTTCTGAGTTAAATTTTTGTTAATAACTGATCACAAATCAGCTTATGTTACAACGTAAATAACCACGAAGCGCGCACCCATTTCCGCCTTTCAGCGCGGCTTGAATGTCATTAAAATATAACTAATATTGTCTAACTGTTGCGCGCAGCCAGGGTTTTAAAATATAACTAATAATCTCTAACTCCTTTGCGTAGCTAGAATGTTAAGAGCGGTGATTCCTTCATAAGCAACGTGAACTCCCAAAAAAAACAATCCGCCGCCGTGGCTTAGGGCGTTAATGCTGTTGTGTCTTGACCAGACGAAGCGGGTTCACGTCCCTCCTGGGACAATTTTTTTTTTTACGTTCGTCTTTTATTGGAGTAAATAAAAAGGAGTTTGTTTGGTAAATAAAAAGGAGTTTGTTTGGTAAATAAAAAGGAGTTTGTTTGGTAAAATGCTTAACAAAACTCCTTTTTATTTACTCCAATAAAAGACAAACGTAAAAAAAACCTTGTCCCAGGTGGGACGCGAACCCGCTTCGTCTGGTCAAGATACAACAGCATTAACGCTGTAAGCCACGGCGGCGGATTGTTTTTTTTGGGAGTTCACGTTGCTTATGAAGGAATCACCGCTCTTAATATTCTAGCTACGCAAAGGAGTTAGAGATTATTAGTTATATTTTAAAACCCTGGCTGCGCGCAACAGTTAGACAATATTAGTTATATTTTAATGACATTCAAGTCGCGCTGAAAGGCGGAAATGGGTGCGCGCTTCGTGGTTATTTACGTTGTGACATAAGCTGATTTGTGATCAGTTATTAACAAAAATTAAACTCAGAAACACTAATATATATATATATATATCCAGCTAACAATTTTTTTTAGCGGAGTCTCCTCTCTTAAAACACGAACACTCCACCCACGTGAAGAGAGCACCCCACCCACTTCCAGAGAACTGCCCACCCACTTCAAGGCAGCTCTGCGGCAAATGCGTAATGAACGCAGGTGGCCAGAGCCACCCAGGGACGAGCTGGACTGGGGAGGGCTGGCCAATGCGAAAACGGCTGAGGGTACACTGCATGTCCTGAGAGTGCACGCTGTAGCTGCACTCACACAGTGACATGTAGGAGGAGATGTATGAGGGCAGCAGACCAAGAAGTGACTTAAAGATGAAAATGTACCAGTGGGAGAGTCTGGGTGAAGTTAATGATGACCAGTTAACCAGTGAATGCAGGGTGCAGTGGTGGTACAGTAGTTACAGACAGTTATGAATCTTGGCACACCATGATAGACAGCGTCCAACATCTGCTGGGTGCTTGTAGGAGCGTTCATGTAAATAATGTCAACATAGTGAATGGAGGGAAGGAAAGTCACAGATACAAGGTGTTTCCTAGCATTCAGTGTTAGACATGATCTGTTTCTGAAAAAGAAACCCAGTTTAACTTTCAGTTTCTTTACTAGGTTTTCCACGTGAAGCTTAAAAGAGAGATGTGAATCGACCAAGATATCCAAATATTTGTAGGAATCGTCAAACTCAGTAGGGACAGCATTTGAGGATAAAATCAGAGGATGAACTGCTGGAACTGACTTCCTGTTTGAAAAAGCATCCCTTTGGTTTTATCGGCATTTAGCACAAGTTTGAGACGGAACAAATCTGACTGGATGATGTCAAAAGCAGATTGCAAAAGCTGGAAAACCTTAGCAACTGTTTTAGCTTGACAATAAACAACTGTGTCATCAGCATAGAAATGCAAGGATGCATCAAGGATGCTCTGACCTATATTACCTATGTATATTGTAAAGAGGGTGGGTCTTAAGACTGAGCTTTGTGGTTCACCATTGTTGACTGTTAAATAACTGGAGGAAATACCATTATGTTGAACACATTGACTCCGATTTGAAAGATAGAGAACCAACCAATATTATGATCTGAGAAACCGATTTCTGAGAGATTATGACACAAGATGTTATGATCCACAGTGTCAAAAGCTTTAGACAGATCTAAGAAAAGTGCAGCACAATAATCCTTAGCATCCAATGCTTCAACAACGTCATTAAGAATCTTCAGTGAAGCAGTCGTTGCGCTGTGTTGTTTCCTGAAACCAGATTGATGGAGAGGTAAGATGTTAAATGAGTCCAGGTAATTTTTGATTTGAGAGTTTACCAGTTGTTCTAGAACCTTGGCTAAAATGCAGAGTTTAGAGATTGGTCGATAGTTGTTCAGTAAGGTGGGGTCACCTCGCTCCCTTCAGCAAAGGAAGAACAAATGCTGTTTTGTTTTGTTGGCGTATGGACATGTTAAAAATGTGAGACACTGGTTCTGCAGTGATATGAGCTAAGGCTTACTGTTCAAACTAAGGGGCATTACAAATGTACTTTCTCCATTGAAAATATTTTATAGACACAAAAAACATTGTCATATTTAGTTTTATGTAGCCCACTATATTATGATTAATTACTTAATAAATTTTGTGCAACTTAGTTCTCTGTGGTGACCATGAAGAAGGGAGCAGCTGAAAGAAGAAGAAGAAAAAAAACTGTCATTTTTATTTAATCTTCCTCAAATATAAATCCTTAATGCTGGAAGGAAAAATGTTGAAAGCTAGATATACTTTTAGCAAGCTATATGATGTGCATACCATGCATTATGTAGCTTACCAAAAGTATAGCTCTACATTTTTTCTGGCTGTTTACCACACTTCACATATGAGAATATTGTTTTTTAATGAATATGGTATTGGCAACAACAGATACATGAATTTATTGAGGGGTATCTCATTTTCTGGGGGAATATTTTCACCTTTGCTCCTTGTAACGTTGGATAAAGGGCCAAATTTTAGTGGTGATACAAAGAAATAGGATTTTCCTAATACTTGTTATCTTTTCTTGACCATTAAAGATTATTAAATCTAAACACTACTTTGTAAAAATAAAAATGGAAAACTTAGGAAAAACGTATTTTTGTCCAGGAAAACTGTCCCTTACCAAGGTGTCAGATAGGTTGATGTGCCTGAAGGTAGAAGTAGAAGGTCTGATGCTAAACATTGTCAGTGGTTATGCTCCACAGGTTGGATGTGATGGGGAGGAGAAAGATACATTTTGGAAATATCTGGATGAGTGATAGAGAGTATTCCCAGGGAGGAAAGAGTGGTGATTGGAGCAGACCTGAATGGACATGTTGGTGAAGGAAACAGGGGGAACGAGGAAGAGATGGGTAGGTTTTGTGTCAAGGAAAGAAACCAGGAAGGACAGATGGTGATGGATTTTGCCAAGAGAATGGAAATGGCTGTGGTTAATACCTATTTCCAAAAGAGGGAGGAACATAGAGTGACCTATTAGAGTGGAGGAAGGAGTACCGTACGCAGTTCGACTACATTCTGTGTAGAAGAGGAAACCTGAGGGAGATTGGAGACTGTAAGGTTGTGGCAGGGGAGAGCGTGGTCAGACAGCATCGGATGGTTGTGTGTAGAATGACTGTTGTTGTGAAGAAGAGAAAAAGAGTAAAACCAGAGAAGAAGACCAAATGGTGGAAGCTGAAGAAGGAAGAATGTTGTGAGAAATTCAGAGACGAGCTGTTAAAGGCTCTGGGTGGTAAGAAAGAGCTTCCAAGTGACTGGGATACTACAGCAACAGTAATTAGAGAGACAGGTAGGAAGGTACTTGGTGTGTCATCTGGATAGAGAATGGATGATAAGGAAACCTGGTGGTAGAATAGTGAAGTTCAGGACGCTGTTTAAAGAAAGAGGTTAGCCAAGAAGAAATATGACAGTGAGAGGACTGAAGAGAGGAGACAGGAATATAAGGAGATGGGACATAAAGCAAAGAGAGAAGTAGCCAAGGCAAAGCAGAGGGCATGAGTTGTATGGGAGATTGGACAGTAAAGAGGGCAAGAAGGACTTGTACCGATTGGTAAGACAGAGGGATCAGGATGGAAAGAATGTTCAACAGGTTAGGCTTATTAAAGATAGGAATGGGAATGTTCTAACAAGTGAGGAGAGTGTGACAGGAAGATGGAAGGAGTACTTTGAGGAGCTAATGAATGAAGAGAATGAAAGAGAAAGAAGAGTGGAGGTCATAGAAACTGTGGACCAAGAAGTGGGAAAGATTAGTGAGGTTGAAGTCCGGAAAGCTCTGAAAAGAATGAAGAAGGGGAAGGCAGTAGGACCTGATGACATACCAGTGGAGGTTTGGAAATGTCTTGGAGAGATGGCAGTGAGGTTTTTGACTCAAATATTTAATGGAATATTTGAGGGTGAGAAAATGCCTGAAGAATGGAGAAGAAGTGTGCTGGTTCCCATTTTTAAGAACAAGGGTGATGTACAGAGTTGTAGCAACTACAGGGGAATTAAGTTGATGAGCCACACAATGAAGATCTGGGAGAGAGTTGTGGAAGCAAGACTTAGACAAGATGTGACTATCTGTGAGCAGCAGTATGGTTTCATGCCAAGAAAGAGCACCACAGATGCCATCTTTGCTTTGAGGATGTTGATAGAGAAGTACAGAGAGGGTCAGAAAGAACTCCATATGACCGGGTGCCAAGAGAAGAGGTGTGGTATTGCATGAGGAAATCAGGAGTGGAAGAAAAGTATGTTATACTGGTACAGGACATGTATGAAGACAGCAGGACAGTGGTGAGATGTGCTGTAGGAGTGACAGATAGCTTCAAGGTGGAGGTGGGATGCATCAAGGATCGGCTCTGAGCCCCTTCTTGTTTGCTCTGGTGATGGACCGACTAACAGATGAGGTCAGGCAGGAATCCCCATGGACTATGATGTTTGCAGATGACATTGTGATTTGTGGTGAGAACAGGGAACAGGTGGAAGAGAACTTGGAGAGGTGGAGGTATGCACTTGAAAGAAGAGGAATGAAAGTCAGCCGTAGTAAGACAGAGTACATGTGTGTGAATGAGAGGGAGGCCAGGTGGAACAGTGAGGCTACAAGGAGCAGAGGTCACAAAGGTGCAGGACTTCAAGTACTTGGGGTCCACTGTCCAGGAAAATGGGGAATGTGGTAAAGAGGTGAAAAAGAGAGTCCAGGCAGGATGGAGTGGATGGAGAAAAGTTTCAGGAGTGATTTGTGACAAAAAGGTGTCAGCAAAGGTCAAAGGAAAAGTTTACAAGACAGTGGTGAGACCAGCTATGTTGTATGGTCTGGAGACAGTGTCATTGACAAAAAGACAGGAGAAAGAACTGGAAGTAGCAGAAATGAAGATGCTGAGGTTCTCCTTAGGAGTGACAAGGATGGATAAGATCAGGAATGAGATCATCAGAGGTACAGCACATGTTGAACAACTGGGAGATAAAGTTAGGGAGGCCAGACTGAGATGGTTTGGACATGTCCAGAGGAGGGACAGTGGGTATATTGGTAGAAGGATGTTAGAAATGCAGCTGCCAGGAAAAAGACAAAGAGGGAGGCCAAAGAGGAGATATATGGATGCAGTTAGAGAGGACATGAAGGTAGTTGGAGTGAGGACAGAGGATGCAGAGGACAGAGTGAGGTGGAGGAGGATGACTCACTGTGGCGACCCCTGTAGAGGGAACAGTCGAAAGAAGAAGAAAGGTTGAGTTCTTATAGGAAGGAAATGCATTACTTGAAAACACAAGATTAGAAAGTCAAATAAGTCTGATGATCAAATGATGATTTCTGATGGGAAAACTCAAGAGAGCTACTTCTTTCTATAAGAAGAAAGGTGGAGAGCATAGAGTCAAGATGGTGGGAAAACACAAGGGAGGAGATCAGTGATAGTCTGGTGGTGCAAATTGGCCGCTGACTTATTGCTCCATCACCAGAAACAACATTTTATTCCACTGAGCATCACTTTGAAGTCTGCATTTTTTTCCTCTTGATCTCCTCATTTAACATTTGCACTGATTTACATCCACGCTTTAAACTTTTATAGTTCAAAAGAAAACCTCACTTTAATTTAACCTAATGAATTCTGAATTGGAGAAATTGATCTTGTTTAAGATGGAAGAAGCATTGTGAGATATTTGCAATGCAAGTAGTGTGATATGCACATCTTTTTTTTAACTAGGGTAGTAACACAAATTTAAAAATCTTGGCTTGAATTTTATATAAAATGAAAAATAAAATTGTATAATAGGCCGGGGAGTGGTAGTGCAGAGGCTAAAGAAGGTGAGCCTGTGATCAGAAGATCGTTGGTTCAACTCCCAGTACTGAAAACATCAAAATGTGTGTAGGATGGATGAAACACCCACACCTGCCTCCACCCTCACTTGCCCCACTCTGGCCCCTTGAGCAAGCCCCCCATCATCTTATCTCCCGGGTGCACTAGACATGAGCTTTCTACTCTGCACAAAGGACTGGGGTAGCTCGGTGGTCTGTGGGTGTGTCAGGAAGGACAACCCGTGTAAAAATAATCGCCATGTCTTCATGCGAGTTAGTTCGCTGTGGCGACCCCTGAAAAAGGGAGAAGCCGAAAGAAGAAAAAATACATATACTTTATATTTTTTGTATAAATGGCCCATTGAAAGTCTTATAAACAAATTACAGAAAAACTAGATTCCTGTTTTGCATTGATCATAAGAAAGAGTTTCAATGTGGGACCAAATTTTTTTTAGATTTTGCCTTTTGGCTCAGCTTCGTCTTCACAACGACAGCTCAGAGCAGCTGTCATCACTGTGGTGATGAACAAAATGATGAACAAAACTCCCTGATATTTAAAGTCCTCATCCTTAACCAAGACTTCCATCTTTTTCTTGTTGAGAACCATGGCTTCAGACCTCAAGGAACACCTGAAAGAACAAAACAAACAAATAATTCATGTTTGTTACAGTGTCTGTAAGAGTAAGGGGCGTGCAGCACTCCAAACTGCAGATAGGCCGTTCTGGTCATTTGTATTTTGTCTGTGTCTGAACTCGACTGGGACCGAGCCGATAGTTGACAACAGATGATCCCTTTTGTAATGAGATTTTTTTTTTCTCTCCTCTTGTCTTTGTCTCGCCTTGTGCTGCCACAAGGGAATCATTTTAGTCAGATAGAATCCATGAACCATGAACAGAAAAGCCATGGATGCAGCAAGGACACCAGCAATGAGACAGACAGACGAGAGGTGAGGAGGGATGGATAGAAACGCAGCAGGGGTACGAATGTGAGACAGAGGGAAAGACAGCACGGATGTTCGTTTCAAATATAAACATAAACTGTGCTTTTTAACAAGCTTTAGGAGATAAATCAGGACAGGATTTATTTTGTTGTTTTCAAGTGCGGTAAATCACAATTATCTTTTAATGACAATGACCTACTAATGTCTTTTGTCAGAGAACTTTGTAATTATCATAGTATGTCATGTACTTCATACAGATAGTCATGGTAGTCTGGGGCAGCTGTGGTTAGATCAGTTGTCCTCCAATGCAAGAGTTGGCAGTTCGATTCCACCAGCAGTCACATGCTGAAGTGTCTCTGGGCAAGACACTGAACCCCTCATTGTCTCCTATGTGTGTTCCATTGGTGCATGGATGTGATAAAGCTCTGATTATTCTTTGTACAGAAAAAGTAGAGTTCTGTATGAATGGGTAAATGAGGACACAGATTGTAGTGTAAAAAACTTTGAGTATCTCAATGTGATAGAAAAGTGCTATAAGTGCTGTCCATTTAAATATCTAGTATTTTTTACAGTATGATCTTTAGATTTATAAGTCTTGTCACTCTCTGGCCATGAATGGTGAAATTACCATGCTAAGTTTGAAGCTAACATGCATGTACCATGTACAGTACATGTCTCACGGGTCAGATAACTCAGGTTAGCAACAAAAGCAGAGTTTATTCCAACATGGGATATATATCACAGAACCAGACGTTCAGATATTTCAGTTCGTCCAGCATGCATGCAGTTTGACTGTGTGGTTTGACTGTGAGGAGAAACTGGACCACCCAGAGGAAGCTCATCTAGATACTGGGCGCACAGCTGGTGCACACATTGAAATCTGATGCCTCAACAGATGACTGATAAGAGAGCAAAATGCGTTGGTTGGATGGTCTCTTGGTCTGTCAGTTTGTTCCAGAAAGAAAGAGTTTCAAAAACGAGTTGTTTTTACAGAATTCTAGGAAGATACGCCGTATTCTGGGAACCATTAACATGGATCCACAGCTCCCCTGTACCGTAATTACTTTAATTATCCCCCCTCTCAAGTCTTCTGACTCAGCAGGTTAACTGTTGGATTGATCCTTTTTATTTGTGTTTTTCCCAAGCTGACATGTTGTGTTTAACATTAATCATCAAATATTATCCAAGTTACACATGTTAAGCAAAACTTTACATGTGTACGTGTGTACAAAGCTAATCATCATTTAGAACAGAACAATCAGCACGCTGGCATATTTTCTCATTCCTGTTTTTTTTCCCACTAGTTTACAGCTCCTTTGATTTTTGATTTTCATAAATAAACACATTCTGTATATACACACACTGAAAAATGTATCTCAGCATAATTTTCAAGTGTTTTGGCCAATTCAAAGATTTCTTAATGAATTTACAAATTTCATTCATTATTCATCAGCCTACGTCAAAACCAAATGCACCGGGGTCATTCATTTGCCCATTACAGTCTATTTAAACACCATCTAGACATACTGTTAGACTACCCCCCTTCTCCTTTCTTTATGATTGATGACTTCGGCTCAGCTCCAACCAACCTTAATGAGCCCATCTGACAACTTTTATTCTGTGTTTTAGCCAGAAACCAGGCACACAGTGGGGAGAAATCTCATTTGAATCTACAAATTATTCTCCTCGTTGTTTACAAGACACAGAGGGAGAAAGGGAAAGAGAGCAGTTGAGGTTGCATAATTTTATGGAAACCACATCCTCACCATTGTTACTGTCCCCCTGTGTGTGTGTCTGTGTGTGTGCGTTAAGCCGCCTGCCGCTTTTCAAAGCCTCCTTGATCATTCTTTTGTTCCTCATTTTTCCCTCGTCCCCTCCCGCTCCTCCTTTCTCAGCGTGGCTTCCTCAGAGATATGTTGATTTATGACATCTGTTTGATTGGAAGAGGACCATGAACATCTCTTGTTGATCACAGAAACACACCTTGAGTGGGTTTTGTTATACGTGTCGTGCACATCTGGGTTCAGAAACAGGCCTTTGGAGATGGCAGACAAAGAGGAAAGGGGTTTGGAATGGAAAAGGAATGCCAAAGGTAATAAATCTGTTTGTTTGCTATTTGAATAGGCAACGATCAGCATGCTCAGTCAGAAAGGAAGAAAGGTGGAAGGAAGAAGACAGATGTTTAAGAATTAACCATTTGTTCAGAAAAGCAGGAAAAGTGAGGCTTTAAAAATGGAGGAAGACCAAGAGCAAGCCTCATTAAACTGGGAGGCTGCTGCCAGAAAGCTCATTGTCTCATTTCCATCTGATCCGTGAACCATTTGAAACTCTCAACTTCCTCCACTTTGACTCTGTTTCTTGTTTAATAGTACATCCACCAAGAAAATACAGGAATTGGGCACTTTAGCAGCTCCCTGTTAAAGCCACTTAAAGGATGGGATTTCCTTTGTCAAGATGAAGTTACTGACCCCCTCTCACTCACGGTCTTCTGTTAAATGCTGCTACATCAGAATGCAGATGATGTCTAGACCTTGTTCTTCAGATGATGTTTCACTGATGGGACAAGTGGCCTGGCTTACGCAGAGCCACTGTGACACAAAACATGGCTGACTGGAACTGGATCAAACACATAAAAATAAGGAACAAAAGAGTGCTGGGAAATTTGACATCACTCAATGTTGCTGTTGATCTGCCTCGATTTTATTGTCCTCCTCCACCCTGAATGGTGGGTGATCATGTAAGTACCTGTACATGTGTGTGCGAGTGTGTTCATCATCTGTCTGTTAGAAAAATATTTCATGAACCACTGTAATACTTTTATTGAAACTCTCAGAATGTAATCATGGCTCCACACCTTTAACTGATTGTGTTGGTATCAGCCAGATTAAAGATGGCCACCAAAGTTAACCAAGCAAAAAAAAAAAGACTATAACTTGGTCGGTTTTACAGATTTTGAGCTAGAATTTAGCTGGGAGTCAATCTCAACCAGTGACGCGCAGTCAGGGGAGGCAGGTGTGGCAGTGCCGCACCTGTCATCATTACAAGTAAAATACTAACAATGATAAGAGAACATTTATTTAACCACTTGTCTGTTCTATAAAACTGTTTTACAAAACTGTTTTCTGGATTATTTCAACACTCCAATGGTCAGAATCACAGAATCTACGCATTGACTGTTCAAACAATGTGGGTGAGGCAGTGTAGTGCTCTGGTTCACCTCTGGGGGTGCTGTTTCATATACAATGTATGAAGTAGACAGTTAGCGCATGCCCATTGCTGTCTCTCTTTATATCGCCAATATACATGTTTGATTACACATGTGCTGCACATGCTGATGTTCTACAGTCTGTCTAATATATTGAATGAATGTGTGTGACATATTCCTTTTTTCTAATTGGTCATAAATGTGAGGATAAAATACACAGAGTAGGGCATAAAGTACCATGCCACACCAATAGGGGGCAGTGCTCCCCCATAGGGACGATGAAGCAGGTGCAGTCTCTGTGCGTGAAGCAAGGGGTAAAGCAAACGGTACACTTGTTTAAATTTGTTTGGACAAAATGGAAGATTGTGTCTCAAAACCAAAGGACTTTTCTAAACTGAAATTGAAATATCAGCTTCTGGGTTCATATATGTGAGCATCCGATTCCAGACAAGTCAGTGCCTCACCTGTCTCAAAGCTCACCGCACGTCACTGTCCACAACACATAATCATGTGCGCTAACCATTAATATAAGATATTTAGTTTAAAACTTAAGACTGGCATGCATGGCTTCAGATAATGCTTTCATTGGTCCTGATTTAAGATGCATTATTGTTTTCAGTTACATCCAAACATAGTATAAGCATGTCATATTTGTATAACAGTGTGGTGATAAAGAATTAACTAAAGATTGAAAAGTGTCAGTTAGTTAAAAAAATAGCCAAATGATCTAAATTAGGACATAAAAACCTGCCGTCTCCAGGTCAACACTGAACCTATGCATTTTTAAAGCTTCGGTTTCATTTTGTCGTTCAACCTGAATATGAGGGTCACCTTTACAGCATTTCTTGTTAATCTGTAAACTAGCATGGTGTGAATTTTGTTTTTCTAATATAGTGTTAATTAGTGATAAACACAAAGTACTGCTGAGGTTGTTGGATACATCACTTTAATTCACCAACATGGATTTGAACTTTCTTAGGTCATGCTAATAACTTCAAGAACTAGTAAGTTAAAGTTTTTAGTTAGTTTCATTTTTTTTTTTAAGTCAAAGTCAAACTAGCCTTTACTTCAGCAATACCACTGGGGCTCTGGAAGCTGCAGTCTTGTAATCCTGAGGCTGCAGGTCTGAGCCCAGGATGTGTCAGGAAGGGCGTCCAGCATTAAGTGATTACCAAATCTTTTGTCAGAGTTTGCTTGCTGTGGTAATCGTAATCCCATCAGAAGGGTGCAGCCAAAAGAACAACTTCAGCAATACTTTTGTGAGGCTGATTTAAAAATATATATACCGGTACTATTGTGTTTTTTTCTCATTCCATCCTGCTTGTCACAATACTACTGTTACTAGTGTAAAGATAGACAACAAATATTGTTTACCTTCATCAACATAACAGTTTACTACAATTTGCTAACGTCTCATTGGTAATGTCATGTTTTGGTTTTGGTCATTTTTGTCCAGTTTTTTATAGTCAGACCCTTGTGTTTTCAAACTTATTAGTATATTGTTGTGTAGTTTATGTCTGCCAGTGTTTTTTTGTTCTTAGCCATCAGTTTTTGTTACCTATCCAGCCTAGCAGTTTTATAATAATAATAACTTTTATTTATAACGCACTTTACATTAAACAAATCTCAAAGTGCTACAATGAACATTAAATAAACGCAAGATTAAAATCAACCATAAATGCAACTAAGTGGAGGAACAACCAAGAGGACAGTGCCTCACAGATGATTGCATCAAAAAAAAAAAAAAATGCAGATAAAATACTCAAATAAAAACTGGGTGCAATAAAAACAACAACAACAAAAAACACACAAAAGCACAATAAATTAATTAAAAAACTGGATAAAAAGAAGTTTTCCTCTCATATTTCCCTCAGCTATTCTGTCTTGTCTTGGCTGCTCTGGTCTCATCAACAACCAACCACCTCCGTTACAGGTACATCAATTATAAGTTCACCTTGAAAAATGGCACTTCTATTTGTTGTGTTGTATTGTTCTTGAACTGAGTCTAAAGACTTGGGACAAATCTCTGAGAAAACGCAACAACGATATCATTAATTCTTCTTCTTATACCCCAGAGTTTCTCCTTGCATCTTTGGTTTGGTTGATGTTGGATCACTCACTGTACTTACTAACTAAATGTAAATAGGAGGATACGAACTGTCAAAGGTGTCATTAGTAATTAAATATTTTTTACACTGAATGGAAATGCCTACTAAAAAAATCAGCTTTGATCATTTGTCATGAACCAAAATATTGGGCAAAGTAGGTTTGTTGAAAGACTCAAAGTCTCCATCAACCGGTACTATTTTCTGTGGGCCGTCATTTTTTAATCACTTCATTAGCTGTTGAGATTCTGTCTGGACCAAAGTGGCGGGCTGACCAAATGTCCCTGGACCTCCCTGATGCCTGTAAATCATTACAGAAAATACACACATTTCATGGGAAAACCTCATGCTTCCAAACACCAATGTTGCAAAGCAACACTTGCTTGCTCCACAACAACAACAAAAGGCTACTACCACACCAAATATTAGCTCAGTGTCTGTAAAACTGATAACGTTGTTGGCATTTTTGTGTTTTCTAAGTTTAGTTAGCTGTGGTGGCCATTTTAAATTAGGCTGAATCAAAATGTTAATCAGTTGTAGATGTTCATCTAGTGAGTACTTTATGAAAATTTCATTAAAATGTGTCAACTGTGTTGTGAGATATTTTACTAACGAACAAACACACACACACACAAGCAAGACCAATATAGCCCACTTTTTGCATTTCACGTTTCAATTTTTTTTTTCAAGAAACAGGAAATAGCCAATTATCCACTGAACACATTTTGCACATCAGTTATACAATACAACTTTTTATAAAGCACTTTAAAAAACAGCAGTGTTGACCAAAGTGCTGATAACACATAAAAATATAAAAACAATAAAATTGATTGAAACAGTAAAAATAATGAACCATAAAAACCATAAAATCAACATACAATTGGACAATTAAAAACAACAAAAAACATTAAAACAACTTCTCAAGTTGAGTGAAAATCCAAGAAGAAAAAATGTGTTTTAAGAGAGATTTTAAAACAGGAAGTGAGTCGGTCTGTCCAATGTGCAAAGCCAGCTCATTCCACAGTTTATGGGCAGTTACTGAAAATGCTCGGTCACCTCTCAGCCTCCTCTTTGATTTTGAAACAACCAACAGGAATTTATCTGCCGATCTGAGAGAGCACCAGGGAATGTACAGCTGGAGCAGGTCAGACAGATGTGAGGCAATAACATGAGACATTTATAAACAAATAAAAGAACCTTAAGATTAATCCAGAAATGAACTGGGAGCCAATGCAGTGGTTCTAAAACAGAGATGATGTGCTCTCGTTTTCTGGTACCAGTTAAAAGGCGAGCAGCAGCATTCCGAATCAGCTGAAGCTGAGACAGTAATGACTGGCTCGGACCAACATAAGGTGCATTACAGTACGGTAGTCTAAACGAGTTGTGATAAAAGCATGGATTAAAACCTCAAGATGATGCTGTGAAATAAATGGTTTAACCTTGGCCACTTGTCTTAAGCGATAAAAGCTGGACTTGATCACTGATTTTATCCGTGCAGTGAGTTTAAACTCATTGTCCAGCCTTACACCCAGGTTAGTTGCTGTATGAGCCAGGTGTTGTGTTTAAAGGTGCTATGTGTAACTTTCTGTAGAGCACAGAACTTAGAAATATTTTCAACAGGCAAAGCATTCTGATCCCTCCCCCTCAGAGCCATATATGGCTCTGCCCCCCTTGCTCTGCTGAAATTCAAATTCAAGCTCTGTTTTTATTGGCTGATTCAAATTCAAGCTCTGTTTTTATTGGCTGGTTAACGGCGGGTCACTCTGTGTTTTTAGTGTTTTTATAAATGCTGATAGAGAAGCAAGGGGACTATAGTTTTTTTCAGAGATTACTTTGTCTAACACCAGTCTGTCAGTAGATAGTGACAGAGTGAAGAAATATGTTAAAAATATATTGTTAGAAAAGTTACAGACTGCACTACAAAGTTACATAGTGCAGCTTTAAGGACCCAGATCAGCGTGAACTTTAGAATCGTCACTGGGTTTAAGCAACAAAACCTTGGTCTTTTGCTCATTAAAATGTGAAATGTTCAGCTACAGTACATACATGCTCTGACTTCTGCAATACATGGTTCATGGAATATTGCTTTTTTTGTTTTAATGGAACATAAATTTGGTTGTCATCAAGATAAAAATGGAAAGTGACATAACGTTTCTGGAGAGTAGATTCTAGAGGGAGTAAAGGGAAAATAGAAGAAGGCCAAGTATAGATCCCAGAGGTACTCCACAAATAAGAGGTGCCACTGAGGACTCCACTGCTCCAACAAGCACACAAAAACCTCCTCTTTGTGAAATAGGATCTAAACCACTGCAGAGCAGAGCCCTGTATCATCAATGTTCCCAGGCAAGACAAGAGGATCTGATTTGATGATCCACTGTGTCAAAGACAGCTGTTCGGTCCAACAGCATTAAAACTACACAGTGACCATTCTGTGGCTAAAATAACATCATTACTTCCAACAGTGCCAGTTCAGTACTGGTACTGTGGTGAGTTTTAAACCAGATTATAACAGATCAAGAAGGCTGTGCTCATTTAAGCAAAATGTCAATAGTTATCTGCTCTTTAAATTAAAGTAGACAAGTTCTCTTTTTTGGTCTTGACATTGAACTTTGGAGGTGTACTTTGTGTCAGAACATTGGCTGTTTGTGCACAGACGTGCTGCAGTCAAATTAAAAAATGACCGAGTGGCCAATGGCTGATGTTACAGTATGTCATTTTCCATTTCATTTCCCCGACTTAAACCCTCGCCCTCATCCCTAAACTGTATCTACATTATGCATGGGCAGAAAGTGTAACACAGATATGAAATATGCATGACTCCCCTCTCACTATCCTTTTGTAATTTCCCCCCTCTCCATGGAAGGACTCATTTTGTTCTGCTCTTTTTGATTGGAAGCAATTGGATCAATAGGTAAATTGTTCTTTTGGGGGTTCATGCACCGTCTGTCTGGTTGTCATGGTGTTTTCTGCAGATGGCATCAGAAATGAATAAAGATTGCTCAGTGGATGGTGTTGGCGGAAAGAAGTACAGGATAAAAGAGTGAGAAGAAAATTAATATGAACATAAAGGTTGGCGCAGGACAGAAAAACGAATGGAGCGAGGGAAAATTGGAGTGAAAAGAGAGCGGCACACTTAAAGGTGACAGATCATCAAACAAGAGGAAGCTCTTCCAACGGCTGTCAATAGAAGCAATATCAACTGACTGATTGTGTCACTGTGTCACACAGAGCTGATCTCTGGAGACCCTTATCTAAGTGTGTGTGTGTGTGTGTGTGTTGGGGGGATCATGGCCTCAGCTGTTGTCAGAACAAGGGGCCACGCGCCTCTTTTGAAAACCTTCCCCAAATCCCATATTGTGAAACCTCAGTCACCACAAAGGGAGGGCCTCCATCATGTGCGAATGTGTTTTTGCTCCTCCACCCTCCTCCTAAATTATGATTGTATTTGTTTGTGCATGCAAGGAGATGACCTTTTAATGATACTTGGAAAACTGGAAACCAGAGCACGTGTGTGCTGAAAGGTTTTTTTTTATCTTTAAAGTGGATATTAAAGGTTTTGAAGCTGGAGTATGCTCATTTTGGGGGATTTGCATGATTAATTAATGGCAGTGAGGATAAATAAAAGAATCGTATCTCCGTCACAAAGACACAGCTGTGCAGATGAACACAAGCATGACACAACATTCACAAGCCTTTTAATGGAAACATTTTAAAAAGTCTGTTTAGAAATCTGAGGCTGCATGAAGAATTATAGCTTGTGGAATAGATGCATCACACAGACATTGCATCACACAGACATTAGGCAAGCAGGTAATGAACACACACAACCCATACGCATTCCCTACTCGTCAGGTGTTTGACGCTTGGGCACAGAGTTCCCTTCCGCGTCGTACATTTGACGCGGCGGGTCGCCCGTTTCATCATTATTTGGTGTGCAGGGAAATGGTAAGTTGTGATCGTGTCTTCCGGTTTGGATAGTGAAGCACTTTCGTCTTTTTTTTTGTTGTTGTTATGAAGAGGAATGATTGTACTGGCAAAAATTAAACACTAAACTTAACCTTATAACTAACCCTAAACTTAACCATTCCCCTTTTATTTAAGCCTTGAACCCCAAACAAACAAATGAGAGCACCCTGCACACCAAATAGTGACGAGAAGGGCCGACCCGACGCATCAAGTATGTGACGCGGAGGGACCTGAGCCCAAGCGTCATGAGTAGGGAATGAGGACATGTTGCACATACATACGCATGTGCGCACGACCTCAGTCACAGATACTGTAGTCTAAACAGGTCAAAGGTCATGGCCTAATCAAATATGTCTGTGAGTGTGGGTCTGTTTGTGTAAAACTCAATGGTTGTCTTTGAGATGATGACAATGCATCACAAAAATGCACTGCAGATGGTCCGACCGCAGGTTACTCATCACTGGATGTGTTTCTGTGACCAGAGGACTCTCAGTAAGGAGCTCTCCTGCTGTGAATGGTGCATGATGTGCTAACTGGCTGGTAGCTGAGTCACTCAGAGGCTGAATTATCAGACATATCAGACTGCCAAGACGTCTTGTAGATGTTGTAGCTTGTAAAAACAAGTTGCTTTCGTTTTACTTGTTTACATTTTTACTACCGTATTCTTCTGTGTAAAATACGCTCCAGTCTATAATACGCTTTGACCAATTATTGTCAATAAACCAGAAAAAAAACGTACATAATACGCTTCGGTGTTTAATACGCATCTATTATGCGTCACCGCCTCATTTGCCCTGCTTAAAATGGCGGCGACAGAAGCGAGCGAGTACGAAGAACTTCACAAGGAAACACGGTAAAAACAATTATTTCTTTGCGAGAAAAAATATATTTCTTAGCTGACTTTATAGCAGACGGGCTCCTGAGCTTAACCAAACTAACGAAATGTTCAAATCAGCTGGATTTTTAAAAAAGTTCGCCGATTTTTATGCAGGCGGGTCGGACCGGACGCTTTCTTTCTTTAAATTTAGCTAAATAAACGCTTACAAAAATATATTTCTTAGCTGACTTTATAGCAAACGGGCTCCTGAGCTTAACCAAACTAACGGAATGTTCAAATCAGCTGGATTTAAAAATCTGCGGTGTGGTTTATGAGTTATCTTGCTAACAAAAACAGCTAACCTCACAGCTAAATGTAGCTACATCCAGAGCAGGAGGCGGGCAGCGACAGAGTCAGTCCGACCAGAGGAGGCTTTTTTCCAGACACATGAGCTAGAAACGGTCTGGAAGTGTCTCCCTAGCGGACAAAAGTGGTACTGCACCATTTTTTTGGCCAAAACGAAAAACTGCGATTTCAGAGCGAAAAATTAGTCTAAAAAATATGGGAAAAAAATCCATAAATAATACGCTTCGGTGTTTAATACGCATGACATTCAAATGAGCAAAAAAACTGCGTATTATATACCGACGAATACGGTAGTATAAAAGCTATAGTTAGGATATTTTGGATTTTTTAAAGATGAATATTTATAAAGATGTAATATCTTACCTGACAACTCTTCAAAACACTTTCTTACCCGTTGGGAGAACTAGCCAAGTCTTATCAGAACTGAGCTAACAGCTAGTTGGAGTGAGGACAAGATAGGCTTTTATTACATTAGGGTTCCATAGTAAAGTGAGGGTAATACATTTTAAAACATTTTACATTATTTTCTTTTAAAACAATTTAGGACAATAATTCATGTTTTATTTACTTCTCCTGAGTTCTTGTAATTTTCCAAACATTGGTCTTAAAGATACTCATCACAATGTCATGAAGACCAATCCAAAAATGTTTCTTATCCGTCCATTATCTGTACACAAAGCTTCCTTTTTGGGTGATGGGGGGTCACTGGTGCCCATATCCAGCAGTCACTGTGTGAGAGGCAGGACATGCCCTGGACAGGTCTCAGTCCATCACAGGGACACATAGAGACAAATGAGACAAACAACCATTCACTCTCTCATTCACACCTAGAGACAATTTAGAGTAACCAATCAGTCTAACATGCATGTTTTTGGTCTGTAGGAGGAAACCAGAGTACTGTACCTGGAGAATAAGTGAACAACATAATTGGCACATTTTTTATGGTAAAAGTAAATATGTCCTTTAATTAAAAATAATAAATACAATCAAATCTTTTGACTGACTACTAACTAACACACGTGTTTGTTTGCTAATGGCAAAGGTGGGCGCCAGACCGCCAGGGAGCGCTAAAGCGCTAATCCGCTTATAGCGGACCTAAACAATTTGTCAGCGTTTTAGCGGATTGACTAACTTTTATAATTCATAAGCGGATTTGCGCTATTTTTATTTAAAATGCAGTACTGCTAATAACTAATTATCTATCAGTAAAAACGAAAAAACTTATTTACGGGCTCTTAAATCAACCGGACGACTGCTCACAGACCATATCCTGTCAGCGCCGGATGTGGTCCGTGAAAAAAAGCGTCCCCCTCAGTCTCTTGGCTAGAGAGAGCGCTCTCTCTATAGCAGTTAGCAGCCAGTGTGTTACTCTGCAGCCTTATTGCTTGTTTTCGAAGAGTCAGACGAAGAGTTTTTAACATGGAGGGTGAACTTATGGATGTTTCTCAGCGGCCTACGCGACGCGTCAGCGCCTCATTTGCCCTCTTCAAAATGGCGATGGCCACAGAAGCAAAGGACTTTACAACAAAACATGGTAAAAACAATTATTTCTTTGCTGAGAAAAAATATATTTCTTAGCTGACTTTATAGCACAAGGTTTTTCTGAGCTTGACCGTTTCACGAAATGGTCAGATCTGCTGGATTTTAAAAAGTAGTTCGCCATTTGCCCTGTTCAAAATGGCGACGACGGCCACAGAAGCGTAGGACTTTACAACAAAACACGGTAAAAACAATTATTTCTTTGCTGAGAAAAAATATATTTCTTAGCTGACTTTATAGCACAAGGTTTTTCTGAGCTTAACCGTTTCACGAAATGGTCAAATCTGCTGGATTTAAAAAAGTAGTTCGCCATTTGCCCTGTTCAAAATGGCGACGGCCACAGAAGCGTAGGACTTTACAACAAAACACGGTAAAAACAATTATTTCTTTGCTGAGAAAAAATATATTTCTTAGCTGACTTTATAGCACAAGGTTTTTCTGAGCTTAACCGTTTCACGAAATGGTCAAATCTGCTGGATTTTAAAAAGTAGTTCGCCATTTGCACGTTAGCACGTTAGCATTTAGCTTCCGCTAGCTTTGCTAATACATGAGCACTTTTGAAATTGCGGACCTAAATAAATTAATAAGTGCTTTAGAAATAACAGAACTAATTTTTGGATTAGCGCTGCCCAGCACTGGTAATTAGTAATTACTGTCAAATTTAAGAAAAATGCTGGATAATTGGTTTTGAGTGTAGTACCTTTTGTCTACCACTGGATGGCAGTATAAAACTGAACTGAAGGATGGATAGTGAGGGAGCGAGCAGTGTGTCTAAGAAAAATGGGAGGGAGGCCTCTTGACACGACATGGGCCGTCTCTTTCCGGTTTTTCGTTTCTCAAAATGACGGACGCTCCATGTAGTTTGAGCTCTTTAGCATAGCATTTTTCACACACGCTTTTAATAAAAATCAACAAGTTCTCAACTTCTGTTTGCCAAAAAAACAACTTTTTACACAAAGGCATCGTGAATTTTGGCACTTCGACAAGGTCGGCCTGTTAGCTTAGCTTCTCAGCTTAGCTGCTTTACACGATCCAAAAATTTGGATGGTTAAAATAGATTTTAAAGAGAAAAGCAAAAGGGAAGGGTCAGTGAAAAGTACCCGAGTTGAGACTTTTGTCATCCAGTGTCTTCTTGGGGCCCCTCATAGGGGGCTGGAAAGCGCTATACAAGTAAGCTCCATTTACCATTCAGTAGAAAGAGAGACAAAGAAACTATAAAGCCAATAAGTGAAAATGAGGTAGATAGTTTTCATTTATCATGTGATTAATTGATTTATTGTTTATCGCAACAGGCCACAAACCGGATTCCAAAAAAGTTGGGACACTAAACAAATTGTGAATAAATACTGAATGCAATGATGTGGAGATAGCAAATGTCAATATTGTATTCGTAATAGAACATAGATGACAGATCAAAAGTTTAATCTGAGTACAGTAAATGTAACATTTTAAAGGGAAAATATGTTGATTCAAAATTTCAGTGTCAACAAATCCCAAAAAAGTTGGGACAAGTAGCAATAAGTGGCTGGAAAAAGGAAATTGAGCATATAACGAACAGCTGGAAGACAAATGAACACTAATTAGGTCAATAGGCTATATGCCACGGGTAGGTGTGACGTACCTCCGGTAAAATATAGGACACATCCCGCACTTCCGGTTCCGATCCACTGCCGTTGTTGTTAGCGTTAGCTCCTAGTAGCAGACCATGACAACGACCCGAAACGGGAAGCGGCTGCGCGCCACTGGCACTACAAGTGAGTTCCGTTGTGTCCGCCCACCGGTGGGTACAGCTGTTCCGAGGGGGGGTTAGGGCGAAAATTTATTGCGGCTATCCGTAGGGGGAACGTCGCCATGATTTTATATGGATTTACATGTGTATAGAGTTATTATTGGTGTGTATGCAGATGTTTTATTAATTGTATTTAGACATTTATGTTCGTGTCTTTCCCGCTAACCGGAAGTGCGCCGTCCGGCTCATGAATGCGGAAGTGCCAGAACGGATGTCCGTGGCATATAGTCTATTGACAACATGATTGGGTATAAAAAGAGCTTCTCTGAGTGTCAGTGTCTCTGAGAAGCCAAGATGGTAAGAGGATCGCCAATTCCACCATTGTTGCGCAGAAAGATAACGGAAAATAGCAAAGACTTTTAAGTTATCATCATCAAACGTGCATAACATCAAAAGATTCAGAGAATCTGGAACAATCGCTGTGCGTAAGGGTCAAGGCCGTAAAACTCTACTGGATGCTCGTGATGTAACTGAGACCCCGTGTACATAATCTCGTTTTCATCACGTGTATCACATGCGGTGCAAATGACAATAAAGACTCTGACTCTGATCTCCGGGCCCTTAACACGTCACTGCACCTCAAACAGGAATGCCACTGTCAAGGAAATAACAGAATGGGCTCAGGAATACTTCCAGAAAGCATTGTCAGTGAACACAATCCACCGTGCCATCCGCCGTTGCCAGCTGAAACTCTACAGTGCAAAGAGGAAGCCATTTCTAAGCAAGCTCCACAAGCTCAGACGTTTGCACTGGGCCAGGGGTCATTTAAAATGGAGTGTGGCAAAATGGAAGACTGTTCTGTGGTCAGATGAGTCACGATTTGAAGTTCTTTATGGAACACTGGGACGCCATGTCATCTGGACCAGAGAGGACAAGGATAGCCCAAGTTGTTATCAACGCTCCGTTCAGAAGCCTGCATCACTGATGGTATGGGGTTGCATGAGCGCTTGTGGCATGGGCAGCTTGCATGTCTGGAAAGGCACCATTAATGCAGAGAACTATGTTCAGGTTCTAGAACAACATATGCTCCATCTAGACGTCATCTCTTTCAGGGAAGACCCTGCATTTTTCAACAAGATAATGCCAGACCACATTCTGCAGCAATCACAACATCATGGCTACGTAGGAGAAGGATCCGGTACTGAAATGTCCAGCCTGCAGTCCAGATCTTTCACCTATAGAGAACATTTGGTGCATCATAAAGAGGAAGGTGTGACAAAGAAGGCCCAAGACGATTGAACAGTTAGAGGCCTGTATTAGACATGAATGGGAGAGCATTCCTATTTCTAAACTTGAGAAACTGGTCTCCTCTGTCCCCAGACGTCTGTTGAGTGTTGTAAGAAGAAGGGGGGATGCCACACAGTGGTAAAAATGGACTTGTCCCAACTTTTTTGGGATTTGTTGACGCCATGAAATTTTGAAACATATTTTCCCCTTAAAATGATACATTCTCTCAGTTTAAACTTTTGATCTGTGATTTGTGTTCTATTCTGAATAAAATATTAGATGTTGGAACCTCCACATCATTGCATTGTTTTTATTCACAATCCGTTTAGTGTCCCAACTTTTTTGGAATCTGGTTTGTAGCAATTGCTCTACAAGAGCTTTGAATATTGAACTTTTTCCATTCATTCAACCTTTATTTATACTGGTTAGTAACTTCGACTGAAATACAGGTAAGATAGTCAATTAATACAACTTTGGACTTCCAAGAAATACTTTTGTCTGAGTGTAACCTGTTGTGCTTAAAATGGTGATCTAGGTTAAACTAGCAAATTAAATGAATTTTAACAGAGTTAAAATTAAGATAGTAAAATAAAGCAAAATAATTTTAGTTAAACTTAACTGAGGTTTGTGAAATAATAATTTCTGGAATTAAACTGGACCTCAAATGGTCTCGGTTGGGTAAGCAGAAGATCAGCCCTACCAGGTCTGAAGTTACAGGTGGGACTCCGAGCAGAAAGCTGCCTGTGGTGAGGTAATCGTCCAGGTGAAGTGGAGATCTTCTCAAGGATCGTCCAAGTGAAGTGGAGATCTTCTCAAGGATCGTCGTCAGATGCAAAAGACAGTCTTTATTTTTTTCTGCATTGGCTCCAAGGTTTCCTGAATGTTTTACCGGTGTGCGTCAACACCTGCCATTTTTCTTCCAACTGACACCCGCTGCCACTTGAGTGACCTCATCTTTCTGAAAGGGGCGTCGTACTTCTAAAATCTTATCCAATCACACAACAGCTTTTCAAAAGGGGCGGTCACATCTAAAGCTGCTGAGTCTCTTTTGCACAAAGATATTATTCCTGTCTCAAAGTTTAAAAACGGAAGAAGTAAAATTAAAACAAAGTTTAGTCAGGTCCTCTGGACGAAAAAACAAAAACAAAAAATAACTTCTTGAAACATTTCGTCTTTTATCCAGAATACTTCTTCAGTCTGAGGAGCTGCAACAAACTCAAGTCTTACAAATACACTGTAGTACCTAGCATAGTAGTTCAACCAGTTTGCTTGTGACAGCCAGAACTAGCTGTTCACATGACCACTGAGGACTATCAGCCTAAAGACTGGTCGTTAGTGCCCTGATGCCCGCTTGCTATTCAGAGGGCTGAGTGATACAGTACTGTACTAGCAATAATAGCATTTTAAGATGGGGACAGTTGGACACGGAGGCCTCCGGGCCTGACAGTCCATCATTAAATGGGCGGAAGCCTCCGTGTCCAACTGTCCCCCTCTTATAATGATGTTTGCTAGTATCACTTAGCCCTCTGAATAGCAAGCAGGCATCAGGGCACTAACGACCAGTCGTTAGGCTGATGGTCCTCAATGATCATGTGAACAGCTAGTTTTGGCTGTCAGCAGCAAACTATAATTAGCACTGAGATTTTTATTAATGAAAAGTGCATTATAAATTGAATTCATTATCATTATTATTATAATAACAATAACAATAACAACAATAATCATCATCATCATCATCATCATATTTAAAAGCGCCTTTCAAGACATCCAAGGACACTTAAACAAATACAGTTCAAACTATCAGTAACAAATTGAAATATAAAATACATAAAGAATATAAAATACAAAATTACATTTAGTAGAGTTAATGATAAGCTAGTCTAAAGAGATGTGTTTTCAGAGCAGTCTTGAACAGAAGAAGTGGTGTTTCGAAGGTCTGGCGGTAGAGCGTTCCAGAGGTGAGGGGCAGAGCAGGTGAAGGCCCTGCTCCCCATGGTGGAGAGGCGGGCAGAGGGTACATGGAGATGTAGCGAAGAGGAGGATCTGAGAGAGCGTGATGGGATGGAGATTTGTAGGAGGTCAGATAGATAAGGAGGGGCAAGGTTGTGGATAGCTTTGAACGTGAGGAGTAGAATTTTGAAGATGATGCGTGATTTAACCGGGAGCCAGTGGAGCTGCTGCAGGACAGGAGTGATGTGGTTATAGTAGGAGGTTTGAGTGATGACACGGGCAGCTGAGTTCTGGACCATCTGTAACTTGTGGAGAGATTTGTTGGGGAGGCCGTAGAGAAGGGAGTTGCAGTAATCGATACGGGAAGTCACAAGACTGTGCACCAGGATGGCTGTGGAGCGGGGTGTGAGAGAAGGACGGAGACGGTTAATATTACGGAGGTGGAAATAGGCAGACCGAGTAATATTGTTGATGTGTGAAGTGAAGGAGAGAGTGGTGTCGAGGATGACACCGAGGCTCTTGACCTGAGGGGAGGGGGATAGCAGAGAGTTGTTAAGGGGGACGAGAAGATGTTCTGATTTTGAAATAGAGTTTTTGGTACCAACAAGAATGATTTCTGTTTTGTTGCTGTTTAGTTGAAGGAAATTGTTAGAAAACCAGTGATTTAGCTCATTGAGACAGTCGGTGAGGATGGAGGGTGGGTGGGTGGAGTTTGGTTTTGATGACAAGTAGAGCTGTGTGTCATCAGCATAACAGTGGAAATGGACGCCGTATTTGCGGAAGATGTGACCTAGAGGAAGGAGGTAAATGATGAAGAGGAGGGGTCCGAGGACAGAGCCTTGGGGGACACCCGTGGAGACAGGGGAAGACTGGGAACGGAAGGATTTAAGCTGAATGAATTGAGTGCGGTCAGAGAGATAAGAGTTGAACCAGTCTAACGGGGTACCGTGACGTAGTGGTAATGGCAGTCGTCCCCCGATCGGAAGGTTGGCGGTTCGAATCCCGGTTCCCCACACCATGTGTCGTTGTGTCCTTGGGCAAGACACTTAACCCCGAGTTGCTCCCGGTAGGACTGGAAAGCACCTTGCATGGTAGTCTGCCGCTACCAGTGTATGAATGTGTGTAGCATTCAATGTGTGTAGCACTTTGAGATTTTCACTAATGAAAAGTGCGTTATAAATTGAATTCATTATTATTATTATCTGAGATGCCAATGGAGGTTAGTCTGTTCAGGAGGATAGAATGACAGATGGTGTCAAAGGCAGAACTAAGATCCAGAAGAATGAGGATGGACAGAAGACCAGAGTCAGTAGCAAGAAGAAGGTCGTTAGTAATTTTTACTAGAGCCGTTTCAGTGCTATAGGGGGGGCGAAAACCAGATTGAAACTCTTCATAGATGTTGTTGTTGTTGGACAGGTGAGAGTGAAGTTGACTAACAACTGTTTTTTCAAGAATCTTGGAGATGAAGGGCAGAAACTGGTTGATCCACTATGCTAGGTGCTATTTATAAGACTGAGTTTGTTGCAGCTCCTCAGACTGAAGACGTTTCAACAATTTTTTCCAGAGGACTTGACTCAACTTTGTTAGAGTTTTCTACCTGGATATTGAGCATGCATCAAGATAATTAAACCTTATTTTTAGTCATTTCAAAACATCAAAAGCACACCATTTTCTAAGAGTATGTCACAATTTACTTATTAAATCACATTGCTGGGTAGAAATCACATTGCTGGGTAGAAAGCAAGTTATCTTCAACCAAAATGATGAAAAATAAAAATCACTTTCCATTCCAGAAAATATTTTTCCATAAAAAATAAAAAAAAAGAGAAGAAAACTTTGATTTCAAACTTTAACGTAATAGCATTTTAAAGTAATGCTTGTGTTATTTATCTGGGCAAATGCCTTGTGGCTTCTACAGATCATGGGGATACTATTGTCAGCTAAAAAGAAAAGTACAAGGATTCTCAGACATTTCAGGTAAACTTACTTTAAGGAGGCATTGTAAAATAGTGTTTGTTAGAAATAAGTAAAAAATAACTCAGTTAAATTGCAGCTTGTGTTTCTGGGTAACAAAAAGGGAGTTTCTTTGAAGCTGGTGAAGGTGCAGGTGTGATTATTACAGTAATTTCCAGTCTACTGAACACCTGTGCATACGAATTTAAAATAAAACAATTTTGCACATAAATAAGCCACGCTTGTGTATAAGCCACAGGTGTCCACAATTTTAATATCAGAAACTGTACACAGCTCTTGATAGAATGTACAGCTCTTGTTGTAGTACAAGAAGCAACCACCAGAGGGCGATTCATAAACTTAATTTAGTTTTCAACACACACACTGCTGATCCTAACAGGTCTTCATGATGACTCATGGTTAGTCTACTAAATAACAACCTGCTGAATGAACACACAAACTAGTCTAAGAAGAACGGACTACTGGTAATCACTGGAGAGAACAGTACTAAACACCGGCAGAACTCAAAAATAAATAAATAAAAAGATACCGGTACATTTTACCCACAAGTCTTACCTGAGGAATGTGTACTGGTAAAATACTACAGTACGGTAAACGTTCATTAAATTGCTGCCATTGAGTTTTATTAAGCACACAAACAGCTGTTTTTAATTGTGCTTTATAAATAAATTTGACTCGACTCCTGCTGACATGACCTGAGTCACATGACTCGAGTGGAGAGGGGATGCCCCTCCCATTCTCTCCACTGTGAGCTTGCAACATATTTACCGTACACAGAAAGATGTTTTAAACTTGTTTAATTAAACATGTACCCGTAAAATTCACAAAATATGCTACGTACAGCACCATAAGTTTTTTTTCTGAACAATAACTAACACAGCTGGTGCTCGAGTGAAATAGTTTCCTGGAGTCTGGAGGGAGCTGCTGACAGATGTGCCTTGATGGACTGTCAGCACCATAGTCCACCTTTAAAAATCTTCAATGTTGTTTTTGGTGACAATCTTAAACTAAAATGCTTTTCCACATCGAGAAGTTTGTTAGCATGTCAAAATAAAGCACAAAATTAAATTAATTCCTTAAATTATGTAACAACGCTTCTGGTAAATGTTTTTGGCAGCAGGAAGCTCAATAGCCCATGGAAGAAGAAAATAATTAGTCATTTAAAAAAAACAAAAAAAAACAATTGTATACGACGCGGAATCCAAAGCATGTGAAAAAAGTTGCAGCTTATACACCGGAAATTACGGTAGTCATGTCTGCTTTGAGTAAGGCAGACTTCTCTGTGGAGTTCCCAGCTCTGAATAAAAATGTACTCTAGATGTCTCCTTCAGTCCTTTTCCATGGGGTTGTCTCCTGATAATTAACTTCTGTTTGGCGTCGTGAGGTTAATTAGCGTGGTGGGAGCCAGGAGACAGTTTTTCAAATTAACCTGCTGGCAGTCTCTGGGGTTGGAAGTTGGTAATGTTTTTAAAGGCATCCAACTATATTCCGAATGTTGGCGAGCAGCGAGCACTGAGAATGTGATCTGGATGAAATGTTTGGAAAATTACGGACTTTTGTTGTGCACAGCTTGAAAAACTGCAATCTTAACATCTGTCCACAACGTACCCAACTTGGCTCGCTTTGTACCCACTTTTGACAGCTGCCCGCCATGATTTAATCCACTTTAGAAACAAAGACAGAGCTTTGGACCAGTTTTAAAATGATTACGGTTTAGACCAGGGGTCTGCAACCTGCGGCTCTGGAGTCACATGTGGCTCTTTGGTCCCTCTACAGTGGCTCTTTCAAGCTTTCACCAAAACTGACATAAAACTGAATTTTACATGATGTTATACCCCTACACAAAACAAACAAAAAATACTAGTTTTAGCAGTTGTCCTGTGATTCCTTTGCAAATATGCAAATACTAGTAATAATACACAGAGTAAATTATACTCCCTTTAACTTTATGCTTTATTTCTTCAAAGTAGAATACTCAATTTCTCCACAATTTAAAAAATAAAATTTATAAAAAAAAAATTAAAAAAAAATCACATACAGCTCTTGTACCGTTCATCGTTTTAGTAAAAAGAAAAAATAGGCAAAAAATAATATGTACCGGTATGTAAATATATATTATTTACAAGAATCCAGTCTTATGGACTTGTGATCTGGATATGGGCACCAGTGACCCCCTGCAACCCGAAAAAGAAGAAGCAAGTAAAAATGATGCACAGGCTTTCCTCAGCTTCTCACCATGCAGATTAGAGTTGACTCTCAATTACAGACTATCTCTGAGCGCAGATGACAGTGTGAAGCAGGCCCAAATAAAACACATCAGGCTTTCAAATAGGCTGGTTCAAGACCACTGAGCAGCCACAAGTGCCAGCCAGCTACCCGCCTGCCAATTCCATATACCGGTACATCCATAGCTGTGAAAAGAGCTTAAGGAAGCTAGAAAGCTAGCCATGCTTGCTGCCTGAGCCTAACATATGTTCTTTTCCAATCCGTGTCACCCTTCATTTGCTTGTTCCTCTTCTGTGGTCTCTCAGTGGCTTTCTCATTCTCTCTTTATTGTGGCTGCATTTGTCCTAATGAGGTGGTCTCTCTTTCTTTTTCTCTACATCATTTATTTGATATGATTTGGCAGTGCCAAATTGACCCTTTCTCTACTTTATGTTTGATTTGAGCAACCACTTTTTTCTTCTAAGACCAGTTTTATAATATCACATAATCTAAAATCTTCTGAAAGGGACTAAGAGAATGGCCTCAACTGTGGAACAAAAATGCACAAATACGGCTTAGTTTGCCATTTTTTTGCCATCAGATTTTGCTTTCTTGTTTGGAGCAATGGGCAGGCATTACGGGCACAGCATGGGTATGATTCAGAACGTAGCTGAGTGAGCAAACTTTCTGTGTCAACTATGGTGAATTTGTGTCCTTTTCTGCTTCTTTCAAGTTCAAGTTCAAGTCAATTTTATTGTCATTCACATCACATGTGGTACATAAGGTGGAATGAAATTACAGTACTCATGGTCCCAGTTACACCTAACTATAGCAAAAATATATAGTGTAAAAATTAGATACCGTATATACTAAGATATATGCTAAACACTAATGTAAAACAATATGGCAGAACAACAGCAGCTGAACATGAGTCTGTTTGGGTATGAATGAATGCAGCAGAATGAGATAATCAGCAGCATGAGATCAGCAGCATGGATTGCCAGCAGCACAGATACGTCACATATCACCAATTAAGGTGGTATTAGGGTGATTTTTTTTCTTACTGTGATTATCCTGGTTATGGATTTATGAGTCTAAAAGCTTCAGGGTAGAAGCTGTTCCTTTCTTATGTGGGATCCTACAGGGTTTCCTTTTAGGGCCCCTTCTTTTTTTCTTTTTTTTTCCTTCCACTTGGGTCCATTTTTCGAAAGCACATAACTTATTTTGACTTGAATACAGATAATTGTCAGGTTCATGTCCATTTAACAAGGAGGACTCATTTCCTTCCAAACCACTACTGAAATAATCACTGTGAAGAATCACATCATGTTGCTGCTGATCTGTTTCATGTTGCTGTGTTCATTCATGCTCATCTGCTCACACAGACTCATGTTTGTGCTGCTGTTCGGCGTATTGTGTTCCTTGTTTTTATGCTATTAGTGCTTAGTGTACATTTAGTTTATGTTTTTCTTAGTTCATATCTTAGATCTTATTACTGTTTTTCTTTTACATTTTATTGTTGGATGTAACTGGGGCTCTGCGTACATAATTTTGTTCTACCACATGTGCCACATGTGGTGTGAACGACAATAAAGAATCTCTGAATCTGAATCTCTGAAATTTCTCAAGGACATAAAAACCTGGATGGCTATAAGAATCTCTGAATCTGAATCTCTGAAATTTCTCAAGGACATAAAAACCTGGATGGCTATAAACCTCTTGCATTTGAATTAGAAGTAGACTGAGGTTATGTTATTTGGAACTGCACTGACACCCCACATGTAGATCTGTGTTCCTTGGCTCCTCAATAAACTAAGCCAGCAATCGCAAACCTGGGGGTCAAAGTGCAAAATATGAAGTATGACAATCAAATCAGGGCAGTGGTTTAATCAGGCTTTTTCAGTTGAGACAGCTGGCTAAAGTAAAGCCCATTTTTAATGGAAAGCACTTTAAGACAGTAATCAACTCCTTCATGACCACTCGACTGGATTACTGTAATGCACTTTATATAGGGGTCAACGCTTCTTACATAGCTCATCTCCAGAGGGTCCAAAATGCTGCTGCAAGTCTTTTAACTGGCACAACAACAACAACAAAAACTACAACAACAACAAAAAAGAGCATGACCATATTTTCGCTGTTTTAATCTTGCTGCACTGGTTGCCTGCTCCTCAGTGTCCAAAAAGCAAAACTAAANTCACACATTCTACTGTTACACCATAATAATGTAACAGCATGCTGTAAGCTGTCTGATCCAATATTAAGAGGAGATCACAGCATTTGAGTGCCTTTGTACCTTCAAGTTTATTTATTTTCTTAATCTATCTTAATATTGGACAGAATCATCGCCCTATAAGTTTGTTTTATAAGAACATAAACAGGTCCATGTCCGCTCTGAATAAATTAGAGAAAACTAAAGAAAAAAAGAACAGTTTTACTTTCCAATTTCTATATGTAGTATGTTTAACATTTCCATAACCTGGATATCGTCCATAGGCAAATGCAATGTTGAATACCAGACAGCCAGAGGCCTTTCCACTGTTTTCATGTTCAGTGCTGAGGCAACATGAAGCCATTTGCATGTTTTCCTTTGTAAAATGTTCCACCTAGTTGGTACGATTAGGAGGCATGGCACACGTTGTCAGTATATATAGCTAAATATTGTTTACACCTGTTTGTTTTACAATGGCATGAAGATGTAAGGCACAAAATAAATTGTTCAAATCTGTTTTCATGTTTTTTTTTTAGATTGCATGGCAGGTACCATGAGCTGGCTCCACACCTCGTACCAATGGACTACACAAATGAACCTGACTGTAAAATACCTTTAGCGTTGATAGTTGACATGCCGGAATTAAAGGTAAAAAAAAAAGATGACCGTTCTTCAAAATGCGGCTTCCATTAAATACAGTCATAACTTCAAAAACAGTTCAGTCTATCGCAAGATTTTTGTCCTTCCATCAGTACTCTGAATTAAGTTGTGGTTTTGTTTCTTTTTTTTTACATTTATTTATTTTATTTTGAATCATCTAAATGTGATGCCTACTGTACCTTTTAATGTTGACCATCATCTTGGCAATAAAGGAACTTTTAATTGTCATCATAACTGATTGGATTGTATTACAGCAGCAGTATATTGCACTATTACTATGATTTTTTTTTTTTTAGAAGTTCAGATGTACATAAATTTATATTAAACCTGTACACTATTTGATCTGTGCTGTCAAAAACCTTGAATGACTCAACCCATCCATCCATCCATCCATCCATCCATCCATCATCCATTCATTATCTTTTACCCGCTTCTTCCATTTTTGGGTCACGGGGGTCGCCGGTGCCCATGTCCAGCAATCACTGTGTGAGGGGTGGGGTACACCCTGGACAGGTCGCAAGTCCATCACAGGGACACATAGAGACAAACGACCATTCACTCCCTCACTCACACCTAGGGACAATTTAGAGTCACCAATCAGTCTAACATGCATGTTTTTGGTCTGTGGGAGGAAACCGGAGTACCCGAAGAAAACCCACACATGCGCGGAGAGAACATGCAAACTCCACCCAGAAAGGCCCCCGGACCGGGATTTGAACCAGGGACCTGCTCGCTGAGAGGCAACAGCTCTACCAGTTGCGCCACCTTTCCAAAGAAAAAAGTACAGAAAATAAATTTACAATTGGGACATTTCTAAGTACCTTTGCAGACCCTTGGAGATAGAATACATTAAGTGATCTTTGTGCTTTTATAGCAGCTCACCTAGCCTCTTAAATTCAAATCTCGGTCAAAGAGCTCATGGCAAGTTATTAAAAGTGGTGTTGCTTTTTTTCCTTCTAATTATCTGACATAAAACTATAAGAGGAAACAATGACATTGTTCACAAGTGCATAATTAAAAGTGTCTTCTGATGATGCTTTACTGGATCTAAATTTATCATATGTTTTGTCTAGTCAGGCAATTAACCCAGATATCAAATTATAGTTATTGAATAGAATTTAACATCCATCCATTTTCTTCCGCTTATCCGGGGTCGGGTCGCGGGGGTAGCAGCCTAAGTAGGGAGGCCCAGACTTCCCTCTCCCCAGCCACTTGGAGCAGCTCCTCTGGGGGAATCCCAAGGCGTTCCCAGGCCAGCCGAGAAACATAGTCCCTCCAGCGTATCCTGGGTCTTCCTCTGGGTCTCCTCCCGGTGGGACATGCCCGGAACACCTCACCAGGGAGGCGTCCAGGAGGCATCCTAACCAGATGCCCGAGCCACCTCAACTGGCTCCTCTCGATGTGGAGAAGCAGCGGCTCTACTCCGAGTCCCTCCCGGATGACTGAGCTTCTCACCCTATCTCTAAGGGAGAGTCCAGCCACCCTGCGGAGAAAACTCATTTCAGCCGCTTGTATCCGAGATCTTGTTCTTTCGGTCATAACCCAAAGCTCATGACCATAGATGAGGGTGGGAACGTAGATCGATCGGTAAATTGAGAGCTTTGCCTTTTGACTCAGCTCTCTCTTCACCACGACAGACCGGTACAGCGCCCGCTTCACTGCGGACGCTGCACCTATCCGCCTATCGATCTCACGCTCCAGTTTTCCCTCATTCGTGAACAAGATCCCGAGATACTTAAACTCCTCCACTTGGGTAAGGACCTCCTCCCCGACCCGGAGAGGGCACGCTACCCTTTTCCGGCTCAAGACCATGGCCTCGGATTTGGAGGAACTGATCCTCATCCCGGCCGCATCACATTCAGCTGCAAACCGCTCCAGCGAAAGCTGTAGATCACGAGCTGATGAAGCCAATAGGACCACATCATCTGCAAAAAACAGAGAAGCGATTCTAAGGCCACCAAAACGGATCCTCTCAACACCTTGGCTGCGCCTAGAAATTCTGTCCATAAAAGTTATAAACAGAATCGGTGACAAAGGGCAACCTTGGCGGAGTCCAACTCTCACCGGAAACGAGCCTGACTTACTGCCGGCAATGCGGACCAAGCTCTGACACCGGTCGTACAGGGACCTAACAGCCCATATCAATGGGCCTGGTACCCCATACTCCCGGAGTACCCGCCACAGAACCCCCCGAGGGACGCGGTCGAATGCCTTTTCCAAGTCTACAAAGCACATGTAAACTGGTTGGGCAAACTCCCACGCACCCTCCAGGACCCTGTTGAGGGTGTAGAGCTGGTCTAGTGTTCCACGACCAGGACGAAAACCACACTGCTCCTCCTGAATCCGAGGTTCGACTATCCGACGGACCCTCCTCTCCAGAACCCCTGAATAGACCTTACCAGGGAGGCTTAAGAGTGTGATCCCTCTATAGTTGGAACACACCCTACGGTCCCCCTTTTTGAATAGGGGAACCACCACCCCAGTCTGCCAATCCAAGGGAACTGCCCCCGATGTCCACGCGATATTGCAGAGTCGCGTAAGCCAACACAACCCCACAACATCCAGAGCCCTAAGGAACTCAGGACGAATCTCATCCACCCCCGGAGCCTTGCCACCGCGGAGCTTTTTAACCACCTCGGCGACCTCAGCACCAGAGATTGGAGAGCCCGACCCAAAGTCCCCAGGCTCCGCTTCCTCAGTGGAAGACGTGCCAGTAGGATTGAGGAGGTCTTCGAAGTATTCCGCCCACCGACTCACAACATCCCGAGTTGAGGTCAACAGCACGCCATCCCCACCATAAATGGTGTTGGTCGCGTACCGCTTTCCCCCCCTGAGACGCCGGATGGTGGACCAGAATCGCCTCGAAGCCGTACGGAAGTCATTCTCCATGGCCTCTCCGAACTCCTCCCACGCCCGAGTTTTTGCCTCAGCAACCACCCGAGCCGCATGCCGCTTGGACTGCCGGTACCTATCTGCTGCTTCCGGGGTCCCACAGGCCAAAAAGGCCCAATAGGACTCCTTCTTCAGCTTGACAGCATCCCTCACCGCCGGTGTCCACCACCGGGTTCGAGGGTTGCCACCACGACAGGCACCAACAACCTTGCGGCCACAACTCCGATAAGCTGCCTCGACAATAGAGGCGCGAAACATGGCCCACTCGGGCTCAATGTCCCCCGCCTCCCTCGGAACGTGTTCAAAGCTCTCCCGGAGGTGGGAGTTAAAGCTCCGTCTTACGGGAGACTCTGCCAGACGTTCCCAGCAGACCCTCACAATACGTTTGGGTCTGCCAGGTCTGACCGGCATCCTCCCCCACCATCGGAGCCAACTCACCACCAGGTAGTGGTCAGTTGACAGCTCCGCCCCTCTCTTCACCCGAGTGTCCAGGACATGCGGCCGCAGATCAGATGAGACGACAACAAAGTCGATCATTGAACTACGACCTAGGGTGTCCTGGTGCCAAGAGCACATATGGACACCCTTATGCCTGAACATGGTGTTCGTTATGGACAATCCATGACGAGCACAGAAGTCCAACAACAGAACACCACTCGGGTTCAGATCAGGGGGGCCGTTCCTCCCAACCACACCCCTCCAGGTCTCACTGTCATTGCCCACGTGAGCGTTGAAGTCCCCCAGCAGAACAAGGGAGTCCCCAGGAGGCGCACCCTCCAATACCCCCTCCAAGGACTCCAAAAAGGGTGGGTAATCTGCGCTGCCGTTCGGCGCATAGGCACAAACAACAGTCAGAGCCCGTCCCCCCACACGTAGGCGAAGGGAGGCTACCCTCTCGTTCACCGGGGTGAACCCCAACGTACAGGCACCAAGATGGGGGGCAACAAGTATGCCCACTCCTGCTCGGCGCCTCTCACCAGGGGCAACTCCAGAGTGGAAGAGTGTCCAACCCCTCTCAAGGAAACTGGTTCCAGAGCCAGAGCCATGCGTTGAGGTGAGTCCGACTATTTCTAGCCGGAACCTCTCAACCTCACACACTAGCTCAGGCTCCTTCCCCACCAGAGAGGTGACATTCCATGTCCCAATGGCCAGCTTCTGTAGCCGAGGATCAGACCGCCAGGGTCCCCGCCCTCGGCCACCACCCATTCCACAATGCACCCGACCCCTTTGGCCCCTCCCACAGGTGGTGAGCCTATGGGAAGGGGGACCCACGTCTCCTCTTCGGGCTGTGCCCGGCCGAGCTCCATGGGTGAAAGCCCGGCCACCAGGCGCTCGCCAACGTGCCCCTCCTCCGGGCCTGGCTCCAGAGTGGGGCCCCGGTGACCCGCGTCCGGGCGAAGGGAACATTGTTTCCATTTATATTATTCATCATTCATCATTAGAATTTAACAAATAATTATTAATTGATTCTATGATGTTAAAAAATAGCCCAGAAAGAATATTAAAAAAGCTATAAAGAAACCAACTGTTCTGTCCTGGGTTCATATCCCGGACGAGCCCCCATTCTATGTTGTGCTCTATCCAATGGTGGCCAGAACATACCATGAAGGTGATACATCTTGTGCACGTATAAAAAAAAACACACAGATGAGTTGATTTATTATATTTTATAAAATAAAGTGATATAATCACAGATGGTTATTTACAAGAGGAACTTTTACCAAAGAGCCCAGATCAAAATAACAAACAAACCAATACTGTCTCACTGCAATAAACTTACTTTACTT
>JBBPBX010011119.1:42013-56568 GCA_038048925.1 Garcialebias charrua | reverse complement strand
GGCTACCTGTGGGTTTCCCTGTTGGATTATAACTCAAGGATCGTTTCATCTGTTGGATTGCAATATTCTGACTGGATTATAACTCAACTCAATCATACCTCCAACTCTTTAAGCCCTATCTATGGAGACACCTTTAGGGAGCTATAGAATTATTTGATTCTTTGGATGCCAATTATGTAACATGATGTAATCAACCTGTAGTAGAAGTGCTTAACGTTGTTAACCCCTGCAATTATTTATTAATTAAAGCTACACAAAACGTACAAATCTGGATTTTCATTGACTCACATGATATTAAATGATGGAAAACTTTGTTCAAAGATAACAACAACTTTGTGGAGGTTTTAAACGGTTTTATTCGCTTCGAGAGTATAAAACAACCCCCTGGGATCTTGTTTCTAGATCCTAAAACTAACCAGATGGGAAAACAATTGCAATCTACAAGGAGATAAGCTGTTGTTAATGCACGTTTCCCCGTGGGGTACGATCTGACTCCATTCTGCTAGGTCAGGCTATTCACAGGGTGAAATGAGGGAGTGACCTGCAGATCGCTAGACAGTAAACAGTCTGGGTGAATTACCTCGTCTCAGCCTAAAATCCTACCTGTTCCGGGACACCTCGGGTAATACTTGAGTGCTAGGATTAGTTAAGGACCCGTTAGTGGAGTAGGCTGGAGTGAGGATTTGTTACAAGGTCCTGTGGCTACCTCACTCGTGTAGACAGACAGTATCTTGTTTGCACCTGTCGTCCACCGTTGAGACGGGACTCCTCAGTGACTAACCATGAAAGATGTACCTCTTCTGGTATAAATTCAACTAGATTTTTACAGAAGCTCTCATATTAAAAATCAAAGCACCACCTAGTGGTCAAATATAAAAATCAAACGTTTGGAAATAAAGGTACAAAGAAAAACATTATGGAAAGAAATGTGTTATTTTATATGAGATTAAAACAGACAAAACAAAGGTTATTATTCAGTTAAACTGCTTTTCTCTGATGTGGATCCCCATGTGTTTGTTTAAAGATGATTTGTATCCAAACCTTTGTCCACAAAGATCACAAGCAAATGCTTTCTGTCCTGTGTGAACTATCATGTGTTTGTTTAAAGTTGACTTATATCCAAACCTTTTTCCACAAAGATCACAAGCAAATGCTTTCTGTCCTGTGTGAACTATCACGTGTTTGTTTAAATCTGACTTGCGTCCAAACCTGTGTCCACAAAGATCACAAACAAATGCTTTCTGTCCTGTGTGAACTATCATGTGTTTGTTTAAAGTTGACTTATATCCAAACCTTTGTCCACAAAGATCACAAACAAATGCTTTCTGTCCTGTGTGAACTATCATGTGTGAGTTTAAATTTGACTTCAATCCAAACCTTTGTCCACAAAGATCACAAACAAATGCTTTCTGTCCTGTGTGAACTATCATGTGTTTGTTTAAAGTTGACTTATATCCAAACCTTTGTCCACAAAGATCACAAACAAATTCTTTCTGTCCTGTGTGAACTATCATGTGTCTGTTTAAATTTGACTTGTGTCCAAACCTTTGTCCACAAAGATCACAAGCAAATGCTTTCGGTCCTGTGTGAACCACCATGTGATTGTTTAAATCTGACTTATATCCAAACCTGTGTCCACAAAGATCACAAACAAATGCTTTCTGTCCTGTGTGAACTATCATGTGTTTGTTTAAAGCTGACTTACATCCATATCTGTGTCCACAAAGATCACAAGCAAATAGTTTCTGTCCTGTATGAACTATCATGTGCGTGTTTAAAGTTGACTTATGTCCAAACCTTTGTCCACAAAGATTACAAGCAAATGGTTTCTGTCCTGTGTGAACTATCATGTGTGTGTTTAACTGTGACTTATATCCAAACCTTTTTCCACAAAGATCACAGGCAAATGGTTTCTGTCCTGTGTGAACTATGTAATGGACCTACCCAGGGTCAAATTAGGGTTTTTGAACTGTCCAGTGATGACCTTTACTGACCACTCAGTAAAGCAAGACATTTACTACAAAATCATTCATTTAGCTGTAATCTGATAAATATAGTCACCAAAAGAGACTATTTCTATCTTTGATTTTATTCTGATGTGATCAAAAGAATAACTTTTGTCATTTTCATGATGTGTGCTTTTAAGCTGTGTTATTCTGTGAGAGTTAAACTGTGTTCACTGCTATGTTAAAGGTGAAATTGCGGGTCACAGAGACCCGACTGTTTTGTTTAGAAATAAGAAGACAGTTTAATCCGTTGTTTTTCATGAACAAGGCTCCAGCTGCTCTGTCTTTTCCTAAACAATTTCCCTCTGCTGCTGTAACCTTGGGTTCTGAAAGGTGAAATTGCGGGTCACAGAGACCCGACTGTTTTGTTTAGAAATAAGAAGACAGTTTAATCCGTTGTTTTTCATGAACAAGGCTCCAGCTGCTCTGTCTTTTCCTAAACAATTTCCCTCTGCTGCTGTAACCTTGGGTTCTGATAAGACAAGTGAACTCCTCTCTTTGTGCCTGCTCTTTAAGTTCTAAACTGTGCGAGAACGCGCCAGAGAGTTGCTGGGAACTTCCAAAGAGATGTGAACTTTCCCAAGAGCTGGACACGTGTGGTCAAGAGCTAACGACCGGCGTCTTCAGCTAAGGACTGATAACAGGCTGTTATGAGTCTACTTCGAACAAGCCGAGCTCAAAACTTTGTTTATTCCCTCCTGGAATAAGTTTATCTTGAAGTCAGAGGCCTGAAGCTGACATATTCTCTGATGACCAACGCGGAAGCCAGGAGACGTTGAAACGTAAACTAAAACCAGTTTTGGACGTGCTGGGACTAAAGGACTCTGTGCATCTGAAGGCTGGTGTCTTCCCTCTTACCGGGCGGTCGTCAAAAGGTAAAGGAGCTGTTTACAAAACGTACCTGGATTTTAGCAGAAGTCTGATGGGAAGTGTCACTCTGGTCTCATGCTCAGGATAATGTTCTTCTTAAATCTTTCCTCCTATTTCTTTTCCCTCTCAACCTAAGCTGGAAACTATATTTTAAGCTGAAATGCCCCTCAGACTAAATATGTGTAACATCTAATATTTATGTCTGTTGTGTTGAATTCAAGTGTGCTGACGTATTTGAATTGAAAGAAAGTGAAATCATGTCAATCAAGTGTAATGGTGTTAATTTAGTTGATTTATTTTAAATAAATGATAGTGTCTCTTTGACATATCAAACTAAGTTAACGTGTCCATTGTCACTTAATGGCTCTGTTTATTTATCCATCATAAAGATCACAGAAATATTGGGTAAACTGAAAAAGAAGAGAATCCGTGAATTTACTATTCAATCTGAATAAGTAAATTAAGGTAAAAAGGAGGTCAGTATTAAACTGACCCCCCCTTTAACCCCTTACATCTGGTGGCCTCGTATCGGCTTCTAAAAGTTTATTGATAAATCTGTGGTCTCAGTCATGAACTGTAACGTCATGTTTGCATAAAAGGATCCAAGTTTTAAACTCTGAGGATAATAATTTTGGCTGGAAGTGTTCAAAGCAGGCAGATTCTGCATGTTTTTATCATTTGAAGCTGTGAGATTATTATTGTTTCAACTCTGTTAGACGCTGTTGGAAGCATTCAGGTGAAGTTTTGTCAGCCGTAGTCTGTGGAGGTTCTGGTCCTGGTTCGGTCCAGTTCACGCAGACTCCTGTACAAAGCTTTGTTTGACCGCCGAGTCATAGTGCCTGGAAGCTAATTTAACATCTACAAGATTGCTGTTGTGGTATTTTACATTTTAAAGAAGGTCGAAGCAGCATATATGTTAGAACGTTGTCGGATAATGGGTTCTGACCCGAGTTTTCTGCTCCTTTAACGTGGACGGAACCGACCTTGAGTGACTCCGTGAGAGTCCGTGTTGTTCAACAGCTGCAGTGCTGGGTTACTGAGCGTGACTAAGTTGGCCTGTCTAGATGTGCGCCGCATGTTTCAGCATTTTGGGAAGTTAAATTGTAGCGTTTGAGTTGTTTTTAAGAGTCTATGAAGTTGTATTCTGTTGTGCTAAGCTAACGTTAAAGAGCTACGTGTCCTAGTACATGTCTGTTTATGAGCTGTGATTGGATGATACGAGTGCTGTGTGCTGTCAATCACTCATGTAGCGAACGCTGATTCGCTGTTGTGTGCTGTCAATCACTCTTGTGGCGAACGCTGATTCGCTGTTGTGTGCTGTCAATCACGTCGCACGCCGTTGCGACCAGCCCATTTTGTCGTCATTTCCGGCACGTCGTTGGTCGAAGGTAAGGAACTACATTCGCCATTTATGCTTGGAGAATGAACTACATATGCTGTGATTGATTTGTTGACGTCACGTATGTTGTAGCGAGCTCCGCCTCGCTCACGTAAGAAGCTGGTGACGCGCTACGCACGCTGCGTTGGCCCGCCCATTTTTGTCGTCACTTCCAGGTGCCGCACTTTGAGTGACAGGTCACACTCGCTGGTTCACACTCGTTCACACACGAACACACACTTAAACACTCATCTGAAGCCATCAACACTGTCTAGCAACATAAACTTGTCTCTGACAAGAACGCGGTTCGAGCAATTATCACGTTCTTACTGAAAACTAACCCTAAAAGGTTGTTTTCTTTCCATGTACTGATTTAAACTCAGTCGCTTCGTGATAACATACTCGACGCTGCCCCCTGCTGGACGTTAATAGATGAGTTTTCTCTCAACACATCATAAAGTCAGCATTTTTTATGGTGAAAATTACCAGCTTTAAAATTGTTCTGTACACAAACAAAAAATCCTGTTTATTTTAAATAAAGAATTTTTGAATAACAGAGGTACAGACGTGAAATTACTATTCAATCTGAATAAGTAAATTAAGGTAAAAAGGAGGTCAGTATTAATATTGACCTCCTCATAATTCTTACACCCTTAGCGTCTTGATTGACACTCATGACCCGTCCTAACTTGAATTGGCCTCGTATTGCATTTTGGTCACACAGCCAAACAATATCTCCAACAGTGATGTTTCGGTGTGAAGTGTGCCATTTGCTTCTCACAAATAAGTTTGGACCGGCAAGCTGGCTCCATTCTTCTTCTTATTATTATTTCGGCTTTTCCCTTTTCAGGGGTCGCCACAGCGAGTCATCTTCCTCCACCTCACTCTGTCCTCTGCATCCTCTGTCCTCACTCCAACTACCTTCATGTCCTCTCTAACTGCATCCATATATCTCCTCTTTGGCCTTCCTCTGTGTCTTTTTCCTGGCAGCTGCATTTCTAACATCCTTCTACCAATATACCCACTGTCCCTCCTCTGGACATGTCCAAACCATCTCAGTCTGGCCTCCCTAACTTTATCTCTCAGTTGTTCAACATGTCCTCTGATTATCTCATTCCTGATCTTATCCATCCTTGTCACTCCTAAGGAGAACCTCAGCATCTTCATTTCTGCTACTTCCAGTTCTTTCTCCTGTCTTTTTGTCAATGCCACTGTCTCCAGACCATACAACATAGCTGGTCTCACCACTGTCTTGTAAACTTTTCCTTTGACCTTTGCTGACACCTTTTTGTCACAAATCACTCCTGAAACTTTTCTCCATCCGCTCCATCCTGCCTGGACTCTCTTCTTCACCTCTTTACCACATTCCCCATTTTCCTGGACAGTGGACCCCAAGTACTTGAAGTCCTGCACCTTTGTGACCTCTGCTCCTTGTAGCCTCACTGTTCCACTGGCCTCCCTCTCATTCACACACATGTACTCTGTCTTACTACGGCTGACTTTCATTCCTCTTCTTTCAAGTGCATACCTCCACCTCTCCAAGTTCTCTTCCACTTGTTCCCTGTTCTCACCACATATCACAATGTCATCTGCAAACATCATAGTCCATGGGGATTCCTGCCTGACCTCATCTGCTAGTCGGTCCATCACCAGAGCTAACAAGAAGGAACTCAGTGCCGATCCTTGATGCAATCCCACCTCCACATTGAAGCTATCTGTCACTCCTATAGCATATCTAACCACTGTCCTGCTGTCTTCATACATGTCCTGTACCAGTCTAACATACTTTTCTGCCACTCCAGATTTCCTCATGCAATACCACACCTCCTCTCTTGGCACCCTGTCATATGCTTTTTCTAAATCCACAAACACACAATGGAGTTCTTTCTGACCCTCTCTGTACTTCTCTATCAACATCCTCAAAGCAAAGATGGCATCTGTGGTGCTCTTTCTTGGCATGAAACCATACTGCTGCTCACAGATAGTCACCTCTTGTCTAAGCCTTGCTTCCACAACTCTCTCCCAGATCTTCATTGTGTGGCTCATCAACTTAATTCCCCTGTAGTTGCTACAACTCTGTACATCACCCTTGTTCTTAAAAATGGGAACCAGCACACTTCTTCTCCATTCTTTAGGCATTTTCTCACCCTCAAATATTCCATTAAATATTTGAGTCAAAAACCTCACTGCCACCTCTCCAAGACATTTCCAAACCTCCACTGGTATGTCATCAGGTCCTACTGCCTTCCCCTTCTTCATTCTTTTCAAAGCTTTCCGGACTTCACCCTCACTAATCTTTCCCACTTCCTGGTCCACAGTTTCTATGACCTCCACTCTTCTTTCTCTTTCATTCTCTTCATTCATTAGCTCCTCAAAGTAATCCTTCCATCTTCCCATCACACTCTCCTCACTTGTTAGAACATTCCCATTCCCATCTTTAATAAGCCTAACCTGCTGCACATCCTTTCCAGCCTGATCCCTCTGTCTTGCCAATCGGTACAAGTCCTTCTCGCCCTCTTTAGTGTCCAGTCTCCCATACAACTCATTGTACGCCCTCTGCTTTGCCTTAGCTACTTCCCTCTTTGCTCTATGTCCCATCTCCTTATATTCCTGTCTCCTCTCTTCAGTCCTCTCACTGTCATATTTCTTCTTGGCTAATCTCTTTCTTTGAATGGCGTCCTGCACTTCACTATTCCACCACCAGGTTTCCTTATCATCCATTCTCTGTCCAGATGACACACCAAGTACCTTCCTACCTGTCTCTCTAATTACTGTTGCTGTAGTAGCCCAGTCACTTGGAAGCTCTTTCTTACCACCCAGAGCCTTTAACAGCTCGTCTCTGAATTTCTCACAACATTCTTCCTTCTTTAGCTTCCACCATTTGGTCTTCTTCTCTGATTTTACTCTTTTTCTCTTCTTCGCAACAACAGTCATTCTACACACAACCATCCGATGCTGTCTGGCCACGCTCTCCCCTGCCACAACCTTACAGTCTCCAATCTCCCTCAGGTTTCCTCTTCTACACAGAATGTAGTCGACCTGTGTACTCCTTCCTCCACTCTTATAGGTCACTCTATGTTCCTCCCTCTTTTGGAAATAGGTATTGACTATAGCCATTTCCATTCTCTTGGCAAAATCCACCACCATCTGTCCTTCCTGGTTTCTTTCCTTGACACCAAATCTACCCATCACTTCCTCATCCCCTCCGTTTACTTCACCAACATGTCCATTTAGGTCTGCTTCAATCACCACTTTTTCCTTCCTGGGAATACTCTCTATCACTTCATCTAAATCTTTCCAAATTTTATCTTTCTCCTCCCTATCACATCCAACCTGTGGAAAATAACCACTGACTATGTTTAGCATCAGACCTTCTACTTCTACCTTCAGACACATCACCCTATCTGACACTCTCTTCACCTCTACTACATTCTTTGCCAACTCCTCCTTCAGGACCACCCCTACTCCATTTCTCTTTCTATCCACACCATGGTAAAACAGTTTGAACCCTGCTCCAATACTGTGAGCCTTGCTGCCCTTCCACTTGGTCTCTTGGACACATAAAACATCTACCTTTCTTCTCTGCATCATGTCAGCCAGCTCTCTACCTTTGCCTGTCATTGTCCCCACATTTAGAGTTGCAACCCTCAGTCCTACATTCTTCACTTTCCTCCTCTCCCTCTGTCTCCTGACATGTTTCCCTCCTCGGGGTCTTCGACTAACAGTAGTACAATTTCCGCCAGCACCTTGTTTGTTAACAGCACCGGTGGTGGACGTTGTTAACCCGGGCCTCGACCGATCCGGTATGGTTTCACTTTGATGAACTCGCATTATGGTTTTGGCAAGTGTATTACATCGGATGCCATTCCTGACACAACCCTCACCATTTACCCGGGCTTGGGACCGGCACAAGAGATACACTGGCTTGTGCTCCCTAGTGGCTGGTTTCTAGTGGCTGGACCGGCAAGCTGGCTCCATGACCTCCAGAATCTGTTGACATGAAGCTGCATCTCTCAAAGTCTTTTGTAAGGGTAGCTTGCAAAGTCAAATGTTCTGATGTCACCACTTGGAGATGCACGTCACAAGAGGAGTGTGTTGGCCGATACATATTGGATGCAGTCTTCACAGCTCTGCACTTGGGCATTTATAGGACGTTCATTGGAGAGGTTGGCAGCAAGTTGGAGAGCTGTCTGGAGCTCATTGTAATTAAGACCAGTGTTGGTGCCTAAGCTATGGAATGCCTTCTTGACTATGCGGACAGCGGCTTCAGCAGCGCCGTTGCGATGAGGTGAGTCAGCTAGATTAATTTTCCACTCCCACTCCTCCCACTTCTCCTCTATTGCAGCTTTGTCTTGAGAGTCCAATAACTGGTATTGCTCTCTCAATACAGATTTGGCCCCAATGAAGTTTGTTGCTGGATCAGACCAGATTTTTCTTGGGTGTCCTCTAATTGATGTGAACCGATGGTATGTCATCAAAAAACTTTCCGTTGACATTGTGTCTACCAGGTCTACGTGAAAAGCCCTACTGACCATACAGCTGAAAATGACACCCCATACTTTCATCAATGTTCTTTTCTTAATCATGTCTTTGACAAGGTATGGTCCAAATAGGTCAACTGCTGTGAACTCAAATGGAGCTGCAGGTAAGGTTCTTTCAGGATGTAAATCACCCATTATTTGTTGGCACCTTCTTGCTTTGTACTTTTTGCAGATAAGGCAGTTTTCCAATACTTTCTGGGCAAGTCTCCTTCCTTGAATGACCCAAGCTTTTCTCCTCATTTTCAGTAGGGTCGTAGCCACACCTTCATGACCGTCATTGTGTGCCTCCCGTGCCAACAAGGTAGAGACCCACGCATGGGAAGGTAGGAGGGGAACTGCCATGCCGTCATCTCTGAATCCATGAATTCTCCCACCACAGACTAGTAACCCAATCTCTGCCTCTTGGTACACCACCAAGCGGTCCGTGGTGGTAGCAAGGAGGGTCAACCCCTCTTGGGCAGCGAGACAAATGTCCCTGAATGCATCATGACGTTCAGAGGCAGTGATGACCCCATTTGTTGGCACCACCTCCCACTTTGGTGTCTTTATGGACTTGCTTCCAAATATAAATTTTCTGGCAGCTCTCCACACAAAAGCAATAGTTTTGACCAAGCGCATTAGGTTACTAAAGCGTCTTTCATCAATCAAGTTTTTGACAGTTGCACCGGCAGGAAATCTCCGCTTAGGACTTTGCATACTTTTCTTTGCTTGAGCTTTAGTGAGTACTGCTACAAATGACTTCTTTTGCATGTTGTTAATGCTTTCTTGGGCAGCCGCAGACACCTCTTCTGCTGACATGATGGGCCACTCACACTCAGGGAGATATAAGAACTTTGGCCCTTGTTGCCACTCTGAATTGGTATCAAGTTATTTTGGCCCAGCTCCTCGAGTGATAATGTTAGCTACATTGAGCTGTCCGGGGATCCACCACCAGTCTTGTAACCGTGTGCTGCTTTGAATTTCTCCAAACCTATTAGCAAAGAAAGTCCGGAACCCATAGCTCTCACGCTGGATGGCTCCAAGAATTGTTTGGCTGTCCAGCAAATGGTACCACTGGCTGACCTTGATCTGCGGGTGTAGCTCAAACTATTTTTTAAGACAGCTTGCAAAAACAGCACCACAAAGCTCTGCTTTGACTGCATCTCCTTTCTGGTCTAGAGGTGTCAGTTTTGCTTTTGACTCCACTAGTCGAACTGTTACATGCTTACAGCAGTTCCACCGTAGGTAGAGAACAGCACCGTATGAATTTTCGTTGCCGTCTGAAAATGTGACTGCAATGGGTTCAGTTGTAGCATCTGGAGGAGTAAGGGCTCTTGGGAACTTTATATTACTTAGCTGGACGTACTCCTCAAATACCTTGTAGATCCACTGCATCTTTGTGGAGTTCATCAGATAAGGCAAGGTCCCATGTATCTTTGACAATGTCACACCTTGGTCTTGTCTCTTGGAATGCTCTTCTAACCAAGATGGTTCCTTTTTGTTTTGCTGGTGTTGTTAAGCCGATTGGGTCATATAAACCAGCAACTTGACTCAACAATTCACGTCTTGTCAATGGGTCTGGTGTTTTCATTCGTACTTCTTCGAGCAGTAAATCATGGCCGAGTCTCATTTTTTTCTTCCGCTTTGAGAAGTTGATTTTTACCATGACGTACTACTTGTCCTCATCCGCGATGTAGCCGAGGCCAAGTGCCTTGTTGTCTTCCTCCTTTAGTTGGTTCGGCAGGGCAATCATCTTTGGTGATGTCTCCCTTTCCTCTCCTTTACTTTGACCTGAGAAGACCCACGGCTTCAGCTCAAATCCTCATGCTTTTAGAATATACTCTATATTCTTTGTGATTACCTCAAGTCTTTCACGACAGTTGTGGGATGTTAATATGTCATCTACATAGCTGTGCTCATGTAGTACTTGACATTCATCTTTCAGATGGCTGAATTGAGGTAGGTTTGCTGTCTCTCTCATGGCGAGTTGCTCTATACAACCTGCTGGTTTGTCTCCGATGTTTACCCTTGTGATTGCGTACTCTCCCAGCTCCTCATCCTCCGAATCACGCCACAAGAACCGGTGTAGATGGACCTCTCGCTCCTCAAGCCAGACAGAATTGTACATTTTTCTGATGTCTCCTAGAGTAGCAAAGGAGCCTTGACGGAACTTGAGGAGGACAGCTCGGATTGGATTGAGGACATCAGGACCTTTCAACAGCAGATCATTTAGACTTTGGCCTTTATACTTTTGACAGCTGTTCCAGACGAGTCTCACTGAAGTTGTAACAGAGCGTGCGTTGGGAGCAATGAGATGACTTATGTACCAGACAGGTCCCTTCCAGGTCAATAGATCCTCCTCAGTCAGCTTTTTTGCAGCCCGGCGGTCAACCATCTCATGAACTTGAGCACTATAGGCCTTTTTCCACTGCGGTTCCTTGGTTAATTGTCTCTCTGTTCTGAGAAAGGTTGACTCCACTGCTCTTTTATTGTTTGTCAATGTTGAGGGATCTTTGAGCCATGGGTAGCTTGCATGCCAATGAGGACCATCAGTGTGGTCATCAGCACCAACATATGTCAGTCCATTCTTCACCACTTCTAACTCTCTTTCTTCAGCCAAGGTCATTTCTTTGCCACCAGGTTGGCATTTTCCACAGCGGCAGCCTCCGCATTTTGGGGTGCAAGTAGCACTTATACTATCCCACTTCCACCACTCAAGAAAATTACGAGTGGTAGTAGTATAGCTAAAATGCTTGATGGCAGGTAAGGAGCAGACATGTTCATTATACATGATTGCAGCAGTTCTCATGGACCTTGCAAAGTGCGTTCTGGATTTGTGTGCTGTAATTGTAGCCTCCTCAAACAGCCCAGGGTGTGTTCCTGCGACTGTCTTTCCAAATGGTCCGTCCCAAAATACAAGATCAACAACAGCTTGTATCTTCTGTGGAACCAGGCGCCCTTCTTTATGGCTTATTAACAGCTGTATTTCCTTTGGTCTCACTAGTTCACTGAGAGGGACGTCGGGGAAGAACTCTTGCAGTGTTTTGGCACTCACATGTTGGTGGATATCTGCAATGCTGTCTAAACCATAGCAGAGGAGTTAATGGGCCCTGAATTTTCCTCTTTCTGTTCTGACCCGGATCTTTAGGAGGTACCGTCTTGTAGTAACTTGAACTTTCATTCCTCCCACACCGTGGACAACAAGGGTTATAGCTTCACTTCTCAGGTTTAATAGATTAGCTGCTTTATGTGTTATATAATTTGTATCTGATGCTAGATCAATTAGGGTCCCAATTTTTTGTCCTGCATTAGCTGTGACCTCTAATAGCATCATAATGACAGGCCACTCCACTAAAGCATTCTTTGCTAGAAGGTTGGGCTGATTAGACACAAGAGATGTTTTAGCCACCACAATACAGAAAACATGGCAGCACTTTTCTGCCTGTTCAGGTGGGAGGCTTTTAATAAAATCATGTTGAGCTTGAGTGTAGCGGTCTCCTACATCACCTCCCACTGTGCTGTCTTTGTGCCTCTGAACAGACTGGCCCCTGGACACTTCAGCTCCTGGGCAAAGATAATAATGGTGCTCTGCAGTGTGTTGCTCCTTGCAGTCTGGACGCCTACACAGGAAATCAGTTTTACAGTATTCATTCTCACTGTGAACTTCAAGACATTTTTTGCAGGCTCCCAGCTTCTTGACAGCTTCCGTCTTTTCTGACAGCTTAAGAGTACGAAACTTTCGGCAAAAATACAGCCTTATCTTGTGCTTTACGTCTCCACAGACCACACAACCTTGAGATATGTTTGTTGGTTGGGTAGCTGTTCTGGTCCGGGCTTGCCATGGTTCAGACCTTGGTTTTGACTCCTCCTCCTTCAGTTGATCCAGCTTTTCATAGATGGCTTCTTGACCTTTAAGAAATATCAGGAGGTAGTCAAATCGTTCGTCTTGTTCAGCCTCATTCCCTTTGCTGGCTACATGGAGAAGCCATTCCATTTTCAGGCCATCTGGAAGTTTACTCTCTATTGCTTTTGTTATAAGAGGGTTCTTTATAGCACAGGTAGCACCAAGTTCTTTAAGGTCAATCAGAGCCTTTTCAACAGTTTGGATTAACGACAATCTTCTTGGGCTGGTTGCCTCTAACTGGTGGAACCATTTGGAGCTCCTCCACTATCTCAAGGGCAATAGTTATTTTATTTCTAAAGCGGTTCTCCAGGACCCAAAATATCTCATCAGCTGTTGTGTAATTTGTGAGACGATGGTCTCGTACTATTTTTTCATCCACACTGTCTAGTAGATGAAATTTTTTAATCTCTTTGGATCCAGTAGGTTCTCCTTGCATCTGAAGTGCTTCCCAATCTTTTTTCCTATGATGAAACACTCTGCAAATGCCAATGAACTTTGGGAGAGCAGCAGGCTTTAGTTTAATGGCTAATGGGGCCGGGAAGATCGTTGAAGTACTCAATCTGCTGGTTCCTTCTTTGGTTTGTACTTCTGCTCTTCTTAATTCCAGTCTTGGTAATATAGTTTTGAGGCCTCTGATCCGGCTCTGGAACTGATGTTGCTCTGCACGTGGAGCCCAGAATTTCCAATGTTTATGCACCGCCGTTGCTGTCTTCACCAATTTTTGCAGATGTTCTATCATGAACTCGTATGCAACTGTGTCTTTTCTTGGGTCCACAGCATCCACATGATCAGCATGTGACTCTGCAGTTGTGACTGCCTGTGTCAGTTCATATTCTCCAAAAATTTCCCACAGTGTCTTTTGTATGAGATCTTTTAGTTCTTCTATCTTTTTCTCACACTCTGTGTTGGTTTTATCCAAGTCAGCTTTTTGCTGTTCACTTAACTCATCTGAGTCTGAATTTTCAGCAATGTACTGTTCTTCAACGTCATCATTGGCCTCAAGAACTTTACTAGCTTCTTCTGTGAGCTTTACAAAGCTGTCCCTGAGCTCCTCCTCAGACATCATTGTGTGCATTCGAAGCACGCTATTGGCCATACGAGAAAATTGACGCTTCACTGTTGTTCTCGTATTCTTCAACCTCGTCAGCATTACTGAATCAGCCATTCTGATTTTAGCAGTATAGGCAAAAGAACAACCTTGATTTAGTCCTCCTTGGCCACGTTTGGGCTTGCTGACCAACTCTTAATTTTACTCCAGTCTTTAGACTACGGTTTTTCAGTGTCAAGTTCTTTGGGTTTTTTGTTTGTGCAATTCCCCACTTGAAAGGGATAGCCTCTACATTGAAGTCATCAACTGGATTTCACTCATTGATTAGCCTTTAATTTAGTTGATCCACATTTATTGACATTTTGTGGGTACTTGTAGGCAGTTAGTCAGGCAGTTAGTTAGCTGCAGTTAGCTGAAAAACCTCAAAAGAAAAATACAAATACAGCTACACTGTAAAAAATGTCAGTGAATTTAACAGTAAATGTCTGTAAAATGCTGACAGAAATATTTTGTAAATTGAAATACAGGAAAACAATGTTTAAGTAACAGAGGTGTTTTGTAAAATCAAAAACAAATTATTATTGTTATTTTTACATTACCAATATGTTAAAAAGACAACATTTTGTCATCGTAATTACTTATCGCTGTATTTAAAACAAAGAAAAACTGTGATTCTGAAAACAAAATAGTACAATTACATTTACAGCATAATAGTGTTAAATTTATCTTTTTTTCTGTTATTTTTACATTCAAACTTTTAACAATTCCAAGCAGCTCAGACACATCTTTACTATAATGTCAGCAAAATATATATATATATATATATATA
>JBBPBX010011119.1:14060-41961 GCA_038048925.1 Garcialebias charrua | reverse complement strand
TAACAATTCCAAGCAGCTCAGACACATCTTTACTATAATGTCAGCAAAATATATATATATTTTTAGGGGTTTAGCTTGTTAAATTTTAAAGAAATGCCCGGTTTCCACTCGCTGCTCGTTCACGCTTGTGACAGTGAAACTACCGTACGGTATTTTTTAAACATGATTTTTTTTAATTCAGCTGATTTGACCATTATGTGCATTTACTGTATTAAGGAAAAGTTCAGCTAAGACACATCTTTGCTATACTTTTCAGCAAACAAATAATTGTTTTTAAGTGTTAATCTTGTTAAAGTACTTCCGTGCATGCTCCTGTGGCCATTTGGCAGCCAATCCATTTTTGGCAAAACACTGGCCCACATTTCCAGGTTGTCTGCAGGGATGTTGTTTATAAAGCACATTGATAGCAGTTTATCTGTTTTAACTGTGCTATATGAATAAAGATGCCTTGACGTGTTACGCGACGTGTCAGCGGTGACGCATAATAGATGTGACATATACGGCGGTGCGACAAGTTCATAGATTTTTCCACTTTATTGGACATAATTGGACTGATGCGATGTGTACGGCGGAAAAATACGGTAATAAGAAAATCACTTAAACAACATATCATCCAATATTAGAATTTTGGGGGATTTATTCTGTGATAAAACTCTTTGGCGTTAGTTTGAGTGAGATGCTTTTTTTATTATTATCATAATTTTATTTTTATTATTATTACAGTAATTTTATTTTCATTAAAAAAATTTGTTTGTTTGTTTGAGTGTGCTGCTGTATGAGAGTGTCTGGTCAAGCAGAAGTCTTCTGTCTTGCTATTGGTCGGTTTAAGCGGACGGAATGGTGGAAATCCCCTTCACAGAGCTCCCACACCGGTACTGCCTGCACCTGCTGCCTTTTTGAAGTTTTGGCGAACACACACACTGGATCTTGCTGTGTGCGCGTGGGCTCATTAGTTGCCACCAGACATTAATACGTATTATTGTCCATGGTTCCCACCAGTACTGACGCCACAAAGCTGTGAGTGCCTGTTAGACGCTATTCAACAACATACCATACCATACCAGTTTATTTATAAAGCACTTAAAAATACAGCAGCAGCCGTCCGAAGTGCTGTACAAGAATAAAAACAAGCACAAAACAATAAAAACAATCAATCTCAATCATATAAATATCGGTACATCACAAGTAAAATAATACAACACTAAAACAGAGATGTGAACTCATTCTGGTTTAAAAGCCAATGAAAACATATGTGTTTTTAAACGAGTTTTAAAAACAGATATTGATGGGGCCTGCCTGACCTTCAGTGGCAGCTCGTTCCACAATTTAGGAGCCAGAGCTGAAAATGCTCTGTCTCCTCTGGTCTTATAAAAGGTTTTTGGGACTGCTAAAAGCATCTGGTCAGCGGATCTGAGAGCACGTGATGGCACATAAAGTTGAAGCAGTTCAGACAGATAAGAGGGACTAAAACCGTTCAAAGACTTAAAAACAAACAATAAAACTTTAAAATGGATTCGAAACTGGACAGGAAGCCAATGAAGGGACATTAAAACTGGAGTGATGTGCTCACGTCTGCCTGTACCAGTCAAAAATCGTGCAGCAGCATTTTGTACCAGCTGCAACCGAGAAAGCGAGGCCTTATTTACTCCAATCAGAAGAGAGTTACAATAATCCAGGCGTGAAGTAATAAAAGCGTGGATTACTGTCTCTAAGTGGCGTCTAGAAAGGAGGGGCTTGATTTTTGACAGGCGCCTCAGATGAAAGAACGAGGACTTAACCATGCTGTTGATGTGACAGTCCAGTTTCAGGCAGGGGTCAATTTTCACTCCTAGATTTGTCACAATCGACTTTTCATATGGGGCCAAAGAGGAAAAATCAAAAGTGGTGGGACTGTCAGGAGCACTAGATCTAAAGACCATAACCTCGGTCTTTTTATCATTAAAATGAAGGAAATTAAGCGCCATCCACCCTCTAATGTCACCAAGACAGTCCAGAAGAGACTGCGTGGAGCCATTTTGTTTTACAGGAAAATAGACTTGACAGTCATCCGCATACAAATGAAACTGCACACCATGTTTCCTGAAAATAGAGCCGAGTGGCAGAAGGTAAAGTGAGAAGAGCAGAGGACCAAGGATAGATCCCTGGGGTACACCCCAGGGGAGGGCAGCAGATGCAGAGGTAAAATTATCAATCTTCACACTGAAGCTTCGATTGGAAAGGTAAGACCTAAACCACTGCAGAGCTGAGCCAGTGATGCCCACCCATTGCTCCAATCTGGCGATAAGAATTTCATGGTCGACTGTGTCAAAAGCAGCTGTTAAATCTAAAAGCACAAGTAAAACACAGTTTCCAGAATCCAGCGATAAAAATATATCATTAAAAACCCTTAAAAGAGCAGATTCAGTGCTATGGTAGGTTTTAAAACCAGACTGGAAGACCTCCAAAATTTTAAATTCATCCAAAAAGTCCTTCAGCTGGGTGTAAACAACTTTTTCCAATATTTTTGAAATAAAAGGTAACTTTGAAATTGGCCTAAAGTTGGACAAAGAGGTAGGATCAAGGCCAGGTTTTTTCAATAATGGCTGAACCACAGCATGTCTAAAATTGCCTGGCACCACGCTAAACATTAAGCTGCTATTGATCAAATTTAGAACAAAAGAGCCAACTGTAGAAAATACCTCCTTAAGAAAACAAGGAGGTACAACATCAAGGGGGGAACCTGATGGTTTCATACTGGTGACAATTTTCTCTAGGTAGGAGAGAGAAATAGGCTCCAGATGATCAAAAAGTGCAGGACAGGGGACCAGGATGGAAGGGTCATGGGAAGGAAAAGAAATACAAGCCCTCGTGTTCGTAACCTTGTCCAAAAAAAATTGAAGGAACTTATCACAAAGTTCTTTAGATGCTTCAATAGGAACCGGTTCATGTGAATTTAGGACCGTGTTGATTGTATCATAAAGAACACGGGGGTTGTGAGAGTTGGCAACAATAATGTCAGAGAAATATTTGGCTCTGGCTGTTTTTACAGCTTGTTGATAGCGACGCCAACTCTCTCTCACCATATCAAATGAGACTTGGAGACCATCCTTTCTCCACTTGCGTTCATTTTTCCTGCATACCTGCCTAATGGCACGGGTGTGGTCACTCAACCACGGGTCAGATTTAGGCTTTGAACGCCTAATTTTAATTGGGGCCACATCATTCAGAATAGTGTTGCATAAAGAATCAAAATGTAGTGAAAACTCCTCAGTGCTGAGTGACTATATGCTGGTGAAGATTCTCAGTCATCCAGGACATGACTATAGAGCATACTTTTTATTTGGTTTATGACGGGTGAACGATAATTTCCCTCAAAATACGATAATTTTAGGGCTCTAGTACAATAATCCTACATTTCTCACCTAGCAACACTGACGCGCATACTCAGAACACACACACACACACATCGCACATGCGCAGAGCCTCATTTTTGAGCGCGTTTGCTTGCTTCTCTTGGGAAATATCTTAACAGATGCCAGTAAGTATGTTTTTTTAATCATAATGTATGAAGTTGGTTGGTATCAAAATGTTTTATAACAGGCGATGTGGATATTGACTCAGCTCGTGTTAGCTAACGGTAGAGCTAGCCAACTAATATAAGTCAACATAAACCTAGCTAGCGGCTAGCTACAATATAATTTTAAAATTTCGTTTGAGACAATTGTGCTTGCGCGTGCCGTGGAAGTTAACAGGTTTAATAACATTGAGTCTGTCTCTTAAAAGAACGCGGTTCTAGCGATTATCACGTACAGGCTAAAACTCTTTGCGAAAGTTGCTTTTAATCCGATTTTTTTATATGCTACTCGCAAGCTAACGGTTAAGCTAAAGGCTAAGCTAGCGGGAGTCAACAGCGCCTCTATAGCGGCCACGAAGAGTAATTACAGTCACTTTGTGATAAAACAAGCAGAACATTTACACAGAATAGATGCTGAAACCTCTGCATTTAATGTAAAACAGCATCTTTTAAAATTATTCTGTGCACTCCAGTTTATTTTAAATAAAACGTTTAAAATAACAAACAAGAAGCATCTTTTGACTTTGTTTTCACAAAAATCAAAACAAAGATGACAGAACAGATTTGAACATGTCACAAGACACCAAAATTGATAACAATCTTGCTAATCTACTTGCTTAAATTAACACAAAAATAAACATATTGTGACATTACTTTCAGCATTTTTTAACCAAATAATATGCATATTTTACTAAAAAGTTTGTTCATTATATTCTCATAGTCAAAGCATTTTAGTCAATATTTCTAAATCACATGCACAAATAAATATATAAACAAACATATTAATGGGATAATTTCAACAACTCAGTTTTGAATATATTTTTGGATAAATATTTTCTCTAGACAAATCACCTAGTGTTTTATCAACATATCCCTACCAAACCATAAACATTGAACTCCATGTGTATTTTTTTCTTTTTTTTTTCTTTTTCTTTTCACACCAACTAATTTTATTACAAAAATACTCAACCACATGAAACATTAAAGGTATTGTGACATGATTTTGTAAATTTGAATATTTGTCAGAACCTATATATCTTATATCATTGAGCTCTGGTCGTTTTTGCATAATAAATTATAAATATATTAAATTTTTATTCCAAGTTATGGTAGTTTTTTTCTCTGGGATACGCCCCTAAAAATCTGCGCATTTCCGCAAAACGTCATCTTGACGTGACAACGGGAAGGCACGCTCCAACGTGCATTTAAATAATAATGGCGGAGCATGTCCTATCGCGTCTGAGATATCATTTTGAGACAGTAAATCTTCCAAAACTCTCATTAATAAACACTCCCTGAATAAAAAAATTACAGATGTTACCTGATGGCGCAGACATAATTTAAAAATGCATACATAGCAACGTGTTTGCTCCGGGCTCTCGGCTAATTTTTTTAGAAGCTATCTTGGCTAACAAGAGTCCCTGACACCGGTCACGTCTGAGATATATCATTTTAAGACAGTAAATCTTCCAAAACTCTCATTAATAAACCCTCCCCGAATAAAAAGAAACGAGATGTTACCTGATGGCGCAGACATAATTTAAAAATACATACATAGCAACGTGTTTGCTCCGGGCTCTCGGCTAATGTTTGTTAGCTGCTATCTCGGCTTATTACCGGTCGCGTCAGCGATATATCATTTTAAGACAGTAAATCTTCCAAAACTCTCATTAATATCCCTCCCCGAATAAAAAGAAATGAGATGTTACCTGATGGCGCAGACATAATTTAAAAATACATACATAGTAACGTGTTTGCTCCGGGCTCTCGACTAATGTTTGTTAGCTGCTATCTTGGCTTATTACCGGTCGCGTCAGCGATATATCATTTTAAGACAGTAAATCATCCAAAACTCTCATTAATATCCCTCCCCGAATAAAAAGAAACTACAGATGTTACCTGATCGCGCAGACATAATTTAAAAATACATCATTAGCAACGTGTTTGCTCCGGGCTCTCGGCTAATGTTTGTTAGCTGCTATCTCGGCTTATTACCGGTCGCGTCAGCGATATATCATTTTAAGACAGTAAATCATCCAAAACTCTCATTAATATCCCTCCCCGAATAAAAAGAAACTACAGATGTTACCTGATCGCGCAGACATAATTTAAAAATACATCATTAGCAACGTGTTTGCTCCGGGCTCTCGGCTAATGTTTGTTAGCTGCTATCTCGGCTTATTACCGGTCGCGTCAGCGATATATCATTTTAAGACAGTAAATCTTCCAAAACTCTCATTAATAAACCCTCCCCGAATAGAAAGAAACGAGATGTTACCTGATGGCGCAGACATAATTTAAAAATACATACATAGCAACGTGGCCTGTATCGCGGCTATTGTGTTAGCTATCTGATTCGGCTAGCTTGTTAGCAGCGAACAAACATAATCTGCCGTGATAATTGGCTTTATACACTCAAAGTGTATAAAGTAAAACAACATGAACTCACGTAAAATAAATAGTTTATAATCTAAAACACTACACACCTCCGATTATGTTTACACAAAGACTTACTCATCTCCTGGACAGTCTTCCGATGGTCCCTGCGTTGTTTCGACATGGTAGCTCCTGTGGGACTTTCTTCTGTAGATTTTCTTTTAAAAATAGTAGGAATAGCATCCGGTTTTAAAAGTCTTCTGAATCTTACTGGTAATCCTAAAGATTCTTTTATACCAGGTGCTGAAAACAATCGGCAGTGAAATGGTCGCTGCAGACATACGACTCCTGGAACCCACCGGTCCTTGTCTGGTCCATTCTTGACAAAGTTTGTCATCTTTTGGAAATTTGTGAAGGCTCACTTGTTCACTGCTGATATTAGAACACACAAATGCGCTACAACGTGACGGCATTTTTCAAGTTACACAAATAAAAGAGGCGATCCTTCAGGAAATGAATCTGTATGGCAAGCAGTTAACACACCTAACAAACGGGCAAGGCTCTGCCTTCTGCCCGTTGTGACGTTGCTGATGTGTCACGTCACACTGATGACGTATTGCGGGAATGTGCGGAATTTTAGGGGCGTATCCCAGCAAGTACCAGAGAAAAAATTAGCATAATTTAGAATAAAAATTTAATATATTTATAATTTATTATGCAAAAACGACCAGAGCTCAATGATATAAGATATATATGTTCTGACAAATATTCAAATTTACAAAATCATGTCACAATACCTTTAAACTATTCAACACTACAATCAAGAGTCTCTATAAAAAGTCCATGCACTGATTTGGTAAATTTGATAATCAATCAACAGCAATATGGTGCTTACTGGCTGTCCTTCACAAGTTTTAGTAGACGTTGTTTGCACAGTTATGATTTCAGGTGAGCTACAAGCACTGCTTACCCTTCATGCTGCAGTCTCAGTCTAAACAAGAGTGACAGATCTGTCACTTCCAGAAATACATGCATGCTTTGATTGCCTAGACTGGTCCAACCTGGCCCTCCTCACTGAGCAGCAGAGAGGAGTGACAGGGAGGAGCAGCAGCCAGGTAGTTTGCCAGAACATACATACAAACTGCACCTTATACATACAATATACTGTATTTTACTAAGCACTTAGCCTATCCTAACATAGTACCCTACATAATTATCAAAAAACACATACATTTGAGAGCCATACTGAATTGAAAAAAGAGTTAATTTCTTACTGGGAGCTCACAGTTTTGCTAACTTGTTACCAAGAACTCTTCACTAACTTAAATCCAGGTCTCTCTTGTAAATGAGTCCTCAAGGCTCAATGAGATTAACCTACCTAAATAAAGGTTGAATGAATGGTGAAGCCTTCTTCCGTCTGATAGCATGTTAGCTCGTTGTTCCTCCAAGCACTGTAGCTACCTGTAGTTTTCCATTGCTTCGCGCAGTCCAGAGCTTTACAGTAAGGTCTGTTAGCATGTTAGCTCATTGTTCCTCCAAGCTATGCAACTGCCTTTAGTTTTCCATTGCTTCGCATGGTCCAAAGCTTTACAGTAAGGTCTATTAGCATGTTAGCTCATCCCTCCTTATCTGTCTGCCGGTCCAAACAATAAGGTCTGGTCCCGTAAAGCTACTGCTTCTGCTGTCAAAACCAGATGGAACTCGGAACTCGGCTTTCAAAATAAAAAATTTCAAAATAATGTTTTCTTTTTTAATGGAGATACGTGACGTAACCATGAAACATTGTAACTCGAGACCGTCTTAACCCGAGGACTACCTGTCTATACACAGACCAGACAGGACGTAATTATAAACAGCTGGAGACACAAGGAGTAATCAATTAAGACACGGAAAAGGAAAACAAGGTGTAACGACAAGGGATGACAACAGGATGGAACCATCCTTATAGTACCCCCTCTCAAGGACACCCCCTGGTGTCCTCAATAACCTCCCCCCAAAAGACCAGGGTGGGTAGAGAGAGGAACTGCAAGGATGATGGGCCCAAACAAAGACACACAAGAACAAAAACAACGGAAAACAACTTAAACAAACTAGAACAGAAAAAGTTTGGGCGGTCAACGGACCGATCATCAGCCTAAGTCCAGTCGGACTGGCGGCCAGGAGGCCGTCCCTTCGGCAAGAGCATGTTGGGCGGGTGGCAGGGAAGCCATCCATCAGATGCCATAGGTAAGGAATCAGAGGTCACAGGCAAGAAGTTGTCAAGCGAGGAATCGTCAAGCGATGAATGGTCGGGCGAAGAATCGTCGGGCAAAGAGTTATGTGAAGGCGAGAAGTCATCTGGAGGCGATGAGTTGTCTGGAAGCGAGTAGTCATCTGGAGGCGAGGAATCGTCTGGAGACAAGGAATCATCTGGAGGCGAGGAAGTCATCTGGAGGCAAGGATTCGTCTAGAGGCGAGGAGTCTCTAGAGACGAAGAGTCGTCTAGAGGCGAGGAGTCGTCTAGAGGCGAGGAGTCGGATGAGGAATCATCTAGATGCATTAAGTCGGATGAGGATTCGTCCAGAGGCAAGGAGTCAGGCGAGGAGTTGGGCGAGATGTCGTCTTGAGGCGAGGAGTTAGGTGAGATGTCATCTAGAGGCGACAAGTCGGGCGAAATGTTGTCTGGAGGTGGCGACAAGTTGGGTGAGAAGTCATCAGGCGAAGAGGCGTTGGCGGCGTTGGGACCCTCTGAAGGTATCGAGGCGTTGGTGGCGTTGGGACCCTCTGTAGATGTCGAGACATCGGCGGCACGGTGACCCTCTATAGACGTTGAGACGTCTGCAACGCGAGGCCCCTCTGTAGATGTCGAGGAGTCATGCAACGTTGGAAAATCAGGATCTTTGGCAGTAGAGAAAGGATTTTCGGCGGTAGAATCAGGAGCCAGATAGCCAGAACCAGGAGCCAAAGAGCCAGAACCAGGAGCCGAAGAGCCAGAACCAAGAGCCGAAGAGCCAGAACCAGGAGTCGAAGAGCTAGAACCAGGAGCCGAAGAGCCAAAACTAGGAGTCGAAGATCCAAAACCAGGAGTTAAAGAGCCAGAACCAGGAGTCGAAGAGTCAAAACCAGGAGTTGAATATCCAAAACCAGGAGCTGATGAGTTGGGAGAAGTGTCGTCAACCGATGAGTCGGGCGAAATGTAGTCAGCTGATAAGTCGGGTGAAGCATCGTCAGCCGATGAGTCGGGCAAAGTGTCATCAGCCGATGAGTCGGGCGAAGCGTCGTCAGTCGATGAGTTTGCAGGCATTGTCAACCGAAGAGTCTACAGGTGTCAAATCAGCCGATGAGTCTGCAGGCATCGAATCAGCCGAAAAGTCATGAGACGAAGAGCCAGGAGCCAAAGAACCATGAGACAAAGAACCAGGAGCCAAAGAACCATGAACAAAAGCTGAAGAGTCTGCAGGCGAGGAGTCTGCCAACAAGTCTGCAAGCGAGGAGTCTGCGGCTGAGGCTACAGGCAAGGAGTCTGCCATCGAGTCTGCAGGCGAGGAGTCTGCCGTCGAGTCTGCAGGCGAGTTGTCTGCCATTGAGTCTGCAAGCGAGGAGTCTGCCATCGAGTCTGCAGGTGAGGAGACTACCGTCAAGTCTGCAGGTGTCGAATCAGCCGATGAGTCTGCAGGCGTTGAATCAGCCGATGAGTCTGCAGGCGTCGAATCAGCTGAAGAGTCATGAGATGAAGAGCCAGGAGCCAAAGAACCATGAGACGAAGAACCAGGGGCCAAAGAACCATGAACAAAAGCCGAAGAGTCTGTAGGCATTGAATCATTTGTGATAGGTGTTTTCATAGAGCCATAGAGTTTTTCATGTGCTGAGCCCTCTTCTGTTCACTCTGCTCACATATGATTATACAACCACACATCCAGGCTGTCATATTGTTAAGTTTGCAGATGATACAGCGGTGGTGGGATGCATCACAAACAATGATGAGTCCAGCTACAGACAGGAGGTGGAACACCTGGAGAGCTGGTGCAAAGAGAATAACCTTCACATGAATGTGAAGAAGACAAAGGAGATGATTGTGGACTTCAGAAGGAACAAACACACCCACACCCCACTGAACATAAGTGGATCTGCAGTGGAAGTGGTCTCCAGCTACAAATACTTGGGTGTACACATGAATGATAACCTCAGCTGGAGCAACAACACCACCAACCTGATCAAGAAAGGTTATCAGAGACTCTACTTCCTCATATGGCTGAGTCGAGCTGGTCTGAGTAGCCCAGTCCTCACCTCCTTCTACAGGTGTGTAGTGGAGAGTATCCTGTGCTCCAGCATCAACGTGTGGCATGGAGGCTGCACAGCTGCATAGAGGAAAGCTCTACAGAGAGTGGTGAAGGATGCACAGAAGTCTGTTGGAGTCAGTCTCCCCACCATCACAGACATTTACACCTCCAGATGCAGGAAAAGAGCCACCTGCATCATGAAAGACCCCACTCACCCAGCACACTCACTCTTTGCCCCACTCCCCTCAGGACGGAGGTTGAGGAGCATCAAATGTAGAACCACTAGACTGAGGAACAGCTTCTACCCTGAGGCTGTTAGACTCATGAATAAATAATCAACACGAATAAACACTGCAAAATATCACATCATGCTGATGCTGATCTGTTTTCTTGTTGCTGTGTTCATCTGTGACCATCTGCTCATACAGACTCGTGTTCGTGCTGCTGTTTATAATGATGTTTTTCTATTACATTAGGGCTTAGTGTATTACTAGTTGATGTTTTTTCTTAGTTAATCCTAGATGTTATTACTGTTTTTCTCTTGCATTTGTTGTTGGATGTAACTGGGACCCTGTGTACATAATCTCGTTTTCATCACATGTACCACATGCGGTGCAAATGACAATAAAGACTCTCTGACTCTCTCTGACTCTCTGACTCTGATAGTCCTTATTTTAAACAAAAGCTTTTGATATTCAGGAATCTTGGTGAGACCGAGGACAGACTATAACTGTTTTTCAGCTAAAGTGAGAAGTTTAAGCAGTCCGGGTTTTCCTCAGCTGAAGAAAATAGTCTCAGTAGGTTGTAGTTTATGTGGCTTATTGTAGAAGTATCTATTATCCCCGAAGACTCTCCAAGGGTGACCTTTGCTGGAGTAAATGGATATTGTTGTGTAAGTGAAGTTCTATGTGGAAGGGTGGTGTTCAGTTCCGCCCCCACCGGAATCTTAGGAGGTGAGACAGCAGATTGTGGAGTAGACGTGGTGGAGCGCTTCCGGGTCCGTTTTTTGCGGTTCCGGCGGTGAGGCTAAGGGACAGGAACCAAACAAAGTTTGTCCTCATCTTCTCCAGATGTCCATCCAGAAACAATGAGCGGGGCTGGAGAGAGAGAAGAACTGGAGAAAGACGTCAAGCGGTCTACTCAGAGCTGAACCCTCCGTTTTTCCTCCTCCAACACCAGAAGAGGGGAGGGCAGGATCTCCACTGCCTGACAACGGCAATCTAGATGTTGAACGGGTTCAATGCAGAACCCGCTGCAACGGATCATGGGTTCACCCATCTGTGGCTTGTACGAGAGGTGAGTAATCTCTGAGGAGAACACTGCCCGTTGGGTTCTGTTGTTGGTTGCGTCGTACTGTCAGGATTTACTCTGAAGGTAAGTACGAACCCAATTGACTATATGTTACGGACATCCGTTCCAGCACCTCCACAGTGATTGCACAGACGGCGTACTTCCCGGTTAGCGGGAAAGACACGAACATAAATTACTAAATACAATTAACAAAACATCTGCATAAAAAACCAATAATAACTCTATACACATATAAACCCATATAAAATTATGGCGACATTCCCCCTACGGATGGCCGCGATAAATTTTTGCCGAACCCCCCGCAGAACAGCTGTTCCCACCGGTGGGCAGACACAACGGAACTCACTTGTAGTGCCGGTAGCGCGCAACCGCTTCTCGTTTTGAGTCGTTGTCATGGTCTGTTACTAGGAGCTAACGTTAACAACAATGGAGGTGGATGGGAACCGGAAGTGGCGGATGTGGGTTATATTTTACCGGAAGTACGTCACAACCCCACGTGGCATACAGTCTATAGGGCAGTTAAGGGCGAGGCATAGCTGCGCGCTGGACCGAGCGCGACGCCACGTTGTGTGAGCGTTGTGCGTGCGTTGCTGCACAAGCCTTTTGAACACTCGCGCAAACGTGCAAAGCTCTTTTTTCACGACCGTGTACGCTTGTGCGGTGTCTCACAATAAACTACCCTGGTGGCGGACTCTTTTGTATGACACACAAATGAATTAAATTCCTCTTCTTTATCGCTGATCGGGCCTTTTCTTTTGTTTTTTTGCCTAAAGTCAAGTAATCGCTTCATCCTCCGTTCACTCCATGACTGAAATGAATGAATTCATGTCCTACCTGGCAGTGCGATGTTTTAACTATTTCCTAGTGGGCTGTGAACAGCTGGAATAGCGCTCCCTGTTTTTATTTTTATTTTTTAGAAGTTTATATTAACATATACGCCACTTTGTGGCTGAAAAACTAGCGGAAAATTAGCGGAAATGACGACACTAAGGAAATGACGTCAAGAATTTGGAGCGAAAACGCGAGAATTCACGCGAGAATGAGAAAAGAGCCGTGCCAATGAATGCGCGCGCAAACAACGCGCTCGTCGAGCGCCGTTGGGACAAACGCTCAGCTTTGCATCGCCCTTTAGGGACTCAGACTCAGGAAAATCACAAAAATAAATACTTTAATAAGAAGAAGAAATTAAAGAGCTGGCGTAGCAGCATAAACTTGCAAAAACCATGGGTAACAGGCTAGACTTGGCAGGAAAAAAACATGGAAGACCTAACGACGACGCGACAAAGGACAAGACTCACAGAGCTACAGTATATACACAGACCAGACAGGACATAATTACAAACAGCTGGAGACACAAGGAGAAATCAATTAAGACATGGAAATGGAAAACAAGGTATAATGACAAGGGATGGCCACAGGAAGGAGCCATCCTTACAGGTGTAACTGGTCTGGAAGAAGAAGTGATGAAAATGAGTGAACAAATGAAAGGGGGGCTCATTTATGTAAAGTTGACTGTAAAATGAAAATATATACAGCACATATATTAAGAAAATATTGCAGGAAAACTGGGACATTACTGATACAAGAAGACATTTACACAACATTCAATAAAAGGTAGGATATACAAGGAAAGCAGGAAGAAACAGGAACTTAGAATCAATACTTATTTGCATTAGAATAAGACACACAGGCCATAATAAATCTCTTAAAATAATAGGAAAGCCTGCAACAGGACAATGTGACAAGTGCACCAGCAATCTGAAATGGTTCAACAAGTCTTTATGGAATTTCGAGGGTATGAACCAGAAAGAATGCATTTCCAAAAATAAATAAATAAAATCAATATTAAATTTACAATTAGGACTGTTTTTAGTAGTGATATCAGTAAAGCCTGTCGTGGTGGTAACCCTTGAACCCATTGGTGGACACCAGTGGTGAGGGATGCTGTCAGGCTGAAGAAGAAACAGGTCAAGAAGGAGTCCTATTGGGCCTTTTTGGCCTGTGGGACCCCGTAAGCAGCTTATGGGTACCGGCAGTCCAAACGGCATGTAGCTCGGGTGGTTGCTGAGGCAAAAACTCGGGCATGGGAAAAGTTCCGAGAAGCCATGGAGAATGACTTCCGTACGGCTTTGAGGCAATTCTGGTCCACTATCTGGTGTCTCGTGGGAGGAGGGGGAAGCGGTATGCTACCAACACTATTTATAGTGGGGGTGGTATGCTACTGACCTCAACTCGGGATGTTGTGAGTCGGTGGGCAGAATACATCGAAGACCTCCTCAATCCCACTGGCACGTCTTCCACTGAGGAAGCGGATCCTGGGGACTTTGGGTCGTGCTCTCCAATCTCTGATGCTGAGGTAACCGAGGTGGTTAAAAAGCTCCTCGGTGGCAGGGCCCCAGGGGTGGATGAGATTTGCCCAGAGTTCCTTAGGGCTCTGGATGTTATGGGGTTGTGTTGGCTTTCGTGACTCAGCAATCTTGCGTGGACATCTAGGGTAGTTCCCCTGGATTGGCAGACTGGGGTGGTGGTTCCCTTATTCAAAAAGGGGGACCGTAGATCTGGTAAAATCCACCAGATAACCTGTAGCTAAGAAGTCTGTGATGACTGAACTCTGAACTTTTCCAGGGACCTGTCCCACCTGGAGTAGCAGGTCCAAGAAGAAGGAGGAGCAGCGTCCTCCATAGACGTAGGAGCATCACCCTCTGTGGACGTAGGAGCAGCACCCTCTGGAGAACACGTAGTGTCAGAGCCCTCTGTAGTGACAACGCCCTCTGGAGACCTTACAGTTTCGGCACACTCCGTAATGGCAGCGCCCTCTGGGGAAACAGGAGAAAACTCAGCAGGAGAACAAAGAGAGCGAGAGGTAGAAGGATTCTTGTACATAGTCTTCAAGGATCTAATTAAATCTAAAAGTTGTGCAAGATCAGGGTATACTATAAGGCTGGGTCTGGACATTAATAACTGTTCCATCATCAAGTGGATGTTGTATCTATAACGAGGACAAGAAATAGAGACAGCAGAATCAAAAAAGTTTTGGAGTTGTTGAAGGACACCCAAGACCTCATATTCTAGTCCACCAGAGCCAGTAGAAAACAGTCCTTGTAGCTGTTGAAAAATCAGAGTAACCTCATGTTCCAATCCCACAGCGCCCCCTGTGGATACTGGGATATCAGCACCCCTTGTAGATGCAGAGAAATCAGCAACCTCTATAGATGCTGTGACAACAACACCCTCTGTAGGTGCAGGAATAACAGCACACTCAGTAAATGCAGAAGACTGGACACAAACACAAAGTGAGGAAGAATCAGAGAGAGTTAAATCAGTTTTCAAAGTCAACTAAATGTAAGGTCTGTGCAAGACCAGGAATCTGTGGCAAGTTGGGTGTAGATGTTATAAGACTTTCCATAAGGGAATACGACTTAAATTTATATTAAGGATCAGGGTTATTGCTAGCGGCAATAAGCAGTCTGTCCAGCTGCTGAAGAGTGAGAGAGGCCTCATGTTTCTGTCTAACAGAGACCCCTGTGGTCGATGAGTGATCTGTTCGCTCTTGATCAGAGCGGAAACTCAAACACTTCTCCTTCTGTGAAGGTTTCTCTTGAGAACGCTTCCATGGTTCCTCAGCTGCATGTTGTGCAGGATCCCCCTCTGTGTATCCTGCAAATGTGTGGGGGATCACATACTCCCCCCTCAGCGAATGTCTCTCCTGAGATGTCACATTGCACGGGCACAGGTACCCCTCCCCCTTTGAAAATCTCCCCTGCTTGTCTGAAAGCGTGGGAAGAGGAGCAGTAGGAGGGACGGGCTGAAACCCGGAAATGTTCATCATTTTCAGTTGCCACTTTCTCTAGCGGCGACGCGGTTCAGGAGCTGGATCGGGCCAGAACTCTTCTGGTTCAGATTTGTCCTCGGAAACAGACCATAAATAACTTGCACGTGTGGGAGTGTAGGAAGCAAACGACTCCTCGCGGCAGTCACTGCGCCTCCTTCTCGCTCGCTCCGCCACCAAAAGCGGAGACGGAAGCACTTCCGGTCCGGGTCTGTGGCGGCTCCAAACGGGTTCTGTTCTAAACCCGCTAACTCGAATGACAGTAGCTTCCCTCTGAGCTGACGCTGTCATTTTCTGCCCCAGAGTGAATTCAAACATCTGTCTGCTGGGCTCACGGTTCATGGTCGGGTCAGTACTGTCATGATTGGTGTGGTGTTGGAGGAATGAACCCAGTGGTGAAAACAGGTGGACTCACGGAGGCACGAGTTAGAAAATCAAAACACTTTAATGTAACAAAACTAAAAAAACTGACGAGGCAATACTCACAAAACTGTAGCTGTAGAAATGTCGCTGAAGCATAGACACAAGGACACGACACACCAGGGAAACAGACGAATGACCCGACAATGAAACACACACAAACGCAAACTGATATACACAACGTAATTAACTAAAATCATAACACCTGCAGACATGGGAGACACAGAGTGTAAGGAGGGAGACAGACCAACAGAGGAAGCCATCCATACATGTACAAATAGATGATGTAAGATCTAACCTCTGCAATATAACATGTGGAGTTCCTCCTAGCTCTGTACTTGAACCAAAGTTATTTATCTTATACATGAATGATTTGATAAAGGTGTCAGGACTCCTTAAATGTGTCCTTTTTTGCTGATGATACCACATTTTTTGTTTGGGTAAAGATATGGAACAGATGGAGTGGATGAAGATGGAGTTTGTCAAAATTAGGGATGGGAATTGAGAACTGAAAGTTATGCACCATAACTCATGTTCCCTGAAGGAAGGGAACAAGGTGCAACACAATTGCTATGGGAATCAGCGCCTCCGCGCGATTACCTGAAGTAATAGTGTGGTCACACCAAACAACGTTTCAACCTCCAAAAAGCTCGTCACGCACGTAAGTGGACGCACTTGGTGTCCGGACCTACTTGGACCAGAAAGCCAGAACGCGAAACTGCTGTGGGGTGTGTGGGAGGAGCTTACCGGTATACAGAGTCATGCGCACAGAGTTCTGCGCACTCCGCCAGGCAAGGAGCTTTTTATTTCCGTCTCTGTGGAGCAGACTTGACTGGTCGTGAAGGACTTGTCGCGAACACACAGCTACAATGAGTTTCTCTTCCATAGTACACGACCTCGCGGGTCTTTTCTGTGTCCCACAAACAATACGTCACATAGTGCGCGCGCCCCCTCGTTTCCGCGTCACATAGGGACTCTCCCCCTCTCTTCTCCTCCTCTCTTCTCCCCCTCTCTTCTCCCCCCGACTCTCCCTGATTGGTTGACACACCAACCAATCAGGGAGAGTTGAGCGGCGTTTGAAAGTTTGAACCGCGAAATCTTCAGCATGTTGAATGCGCGGTTTGGAGGCTGAAGCCGGTTCACGTGCACGGAAAACGCTTTCCAGCACGCTCAACATGCACGCGACGTGACGCCCGACACCAAGACGTGGCTGGAAGCGCGTCCCCCATTGACTTTGCATGTAAACTGGACGCTCCTGCTGCTGAAAAGCTGTTCGGTGTGATCACACCATAATACACTCACGCCTTTACGGCTAGGGCGTCAGCATCGCGCCAGAGACCCCGCCCTCTGGATATTTAAGCGGCTGACGCCCATCCATCTTTCTCTAAAATGCACTTCACCAAGCTTTCAACATTGAAAGGGCCAGATGTGTTGCACCTCGTTCCCTTCCTTCAGGGAACATGAGTTATGGTGCATAACTTTCAGTTCCCTTTCAGTCTGGTTCTCTCGGTGCAACACAATTGCTATGGGAACGTAATTCATTCACGCCCTTGAAATGCTTAGCAAAATGCATGTGAGAACATCTGCCTTAATATGGCAGGTATTTCCCAGCCGTTCTCCACAAGGTATGTAGAGAGCACAACCTGAGAAGAAAAATACAACAAGTAGAAACATCAGCCTGATGTTACCACTGGACACATAGATGAAAACACCAGCTAGAGACAGCATAAGCGTCATCTGCTAGTGTGATTACTCGTCATCTCCTTTTTCCCTGGAAATCTTGAGAAGCAGGAGGAAAAGAGCAAGGGACCTATTATGCCACTGGCAATCAGATGGTAATGTGGAGGTAGAAAACCCAGTTCAAGCACAGGGTAACCTTCCAGGTCCCTAGGGGAAAATTTATGTACAAGGGGCATGCACGAGTCCCTCATCTGCTTCTTGAACAGACAACTACTTGGACTGTCAAAGAGGCCCATCCTGATGTTGGAGAACTGTCAGAGGCGAGGGGAACCCTTCCACTGAAGCATCTCCCAAGTAAACATAAACACCAAGGGTGTCCCTTATGTATGCTGTTGTTGGAACAAAGACGATCAGGCCTTAGGCCCTCAGCCAGTTCCCTTCAATGGCTAGGCTGAAGGTTGCCACAGCTCCGGACGTGGGTGTAGAAGCCGCCCACGTGCCTGAGTCAGCAGGTCTCTGTAAGAAGGCAACTGCCATGGTATCCCTGAACATTGAGAAGTAGAGGTCGCATTGTGAGCTGGCTCCGCATGGGAACAAGTCCACCGAGGTTCTTCCAAACCGTGACCAGACCTGATCCACGACTTGTGGGTTCAGTCTTCATTCTGATTCCAAAAGAGGCCCTCTTGAGAGGGCATTCGCTCCATAACTCAGTTCACTCAGAACATGAGTCGCCCTGAGCGACAATAATCCTGGAGCGTACCATGTGAGCATCCTCTAGGTCAGGCTGATGAGGGCTTGGGATCTCGTCCCCCCTTCCCAGTCAATGAAGGACACCGTGGTTTTATCTGATTACACCAGGACGTACTGTCTCGTAATCAGACCTTTACCAAAGAAGTATTTTGATGACAGGAATACGGCCAACAACTCCAGGAAGTTGATGCACAATCTTGCTTCCTGCTCATTCCAGAGGCCTCGGGCATTCTGATTTCTGCAGACTGCCTCCCCATCCTGTTTCCGCTGTGTCCGTCATGATGACCACATGGGATGACACCCTACCTTACGGGACCCCTTCCGTGAACACAGACAGGTCCCTCCAAGGTTCCGGGGCCCTCAGGCACTTTGAAATGATTCTAAACTTTCTTGCTCACCCAGATTGGGGGCAGGTCGTTTTTGTTGGTTTAGCCATATATGCAGGGCCCGTATCTTCAGCAATGCGTGTGGCACACAGGGTATGGCTTCCGCCAAGAGGCCTGAAAGGCGTTGGCACGTTTTCAGGGGAATCCGTTTATTCAGTGTAAACTTTGCCAGGCAACGGCGAATCGAGGAAACATTTTCCTCTGAGAACCATGACCTGTACCGGATGGTGTAGACCTGCACTCCCAGAAATATGGTAATCCTTGATGGGGTCAGGTCACTCCTTTGTAGGTTTATGACAAAACGGAAAGACTCCAGGTGAGAGATCACCTTGCAGGAGTGTGACTGGGCCTGTATTCTGCTTCCGGCCAAAAACCAGGAGGTCATCCAGATAGTTCATAATCCTGACTCCTTGATTCCTAAGAGGGGTCAGGGCTGAATCCAGACATTTAGTAAATGTACGAGGAGCAGTCTTCAAACCGAAGGGTAAGGCTTTGCATTCAGAAGCTTTCCCTTCAAAGGCAAACCGGAGGAATTTCCTGTGCGTCCTCCAGACGCCCACATGGAAATAGGCGTCTTTCAAATCCATTGTACATGCGTAGTCTCCAGGTCTTACGGACTGGGGGACTTGCCGCAGTGTCAACATTTTGAACTTGAAAAATTCTTGTTTTCTTGCCCAGAGTCCTGAGATCAAGGACCGGTCTCAGGCATTGATCTCTTTTGGGCACCAGGAAGAGCTTGCTACACTGACCGGAGCATGGTTTGTGCTCTGGAACAATATTTATTACTCCTTTCTGCAGCATCGTTGACACTTCCTCCCTCAGCACGTGCGCGTGTGCTGGGTTAATGTCCGAACGTAGTACCCCCACGAAAAAAAGGGGGTCCCTTGATGAACTGTAGCTTGAGTCCACAACGCATCCGTTGTGATGACCCATTCGTTTGTCAGACACGCCCTCCAGGCCTGCGCATGCACCATGAGCCTGGGAGGGATGTCTAGCTGCTGCTTGTCATGTTTGAGTGCGGGAGGGGTGGCCTTCGACCCCTCTCGCGTACTCTGGAGCAGGTTGGTCTACCCAACAGAAGACATCGCGAGATCTGACTGTCTCAGGCAAAACTCGTGTGTCCCACTACGGTTCATAGTCTGACCTAGTAGTTTGTGTTCCACAAAAGTGGTGAGTCAAGAACCAAGGAAGTCTGTGTCTTGGTACTTTCATTCTTGTATATGCATGAAACAGTGTTTGTTTTTTATTACACATACAGTAGACGAGTTATGTTTAGTGCGCACACACATACCACTAGCTCCTTGTAACATTTAACAAGTGAAGTCTGGGCTCAAAAGGTAAGGTTCCCGTACTACGTGAGCGGGCAAACCTGAAGCCCTGTTCCCATTTTGGGACCAGGATGCATTCAGTAGTCTGAGATTTTATTGTCGTGTGTGGATGTCAATTTCTCTTTATTACACAAGGGTCTGAGTGTTCTTGTGTGTTTAAACATTCCGAACCAGCTAGTCCGTGCTCCTTAAACACAGGTACTGGTGATAAAAATTCAGCATTTTCTCTCCTTCTGTGAGTGAGAGCGCATGTAATGGTGCAGGGGCGTCTCAGACTTTCCTTTTCTTTTTGCTGGTGGGCCCTTGCAGCTCCTGTAGCTTTTCTGCCTGGTGGGCCTGCGATACCGAGGCCACTTGTCCTTGTCCATCCCACCAGGGCCCCTCGGGCCCTGACATGGTTAACGTCAGAGAGTCATCCATAGGCACATGGGTGGATAAGCTCTCAGCGTCATGATGTTTCGTTGTAGGCATAGGAAAACTACCACGTAGCGCAGTTGAATAGGTAGCTGAAATTCCTCCTCCAGGACTGTGCTGGACAGATAGTCTCCTTGTTAGCCGGGGCTAAACGTGGAGGTACTTGTGAGTCCGCTAGCGGTGCTAAGATAGGCCCTCGAGCAACGTAGCATCTGTAAAAAACACAGTTATGCGATGAATTCTACCGTCAATTCGGCCAAACAGGATAGCGAAACAGGCAAAATATGAGAAGGTTAGCTAGCAAGCCAGGCCAAGCATTTTCACATACCTCACGATGGAGTCCTTTGCTGTCCGCTCGTAGCCGCGCTAATCGTGTTAGCAATGCTGTCGTCCACCCCGTGTTGTCGTGGGTGCTCCTGGTTAGCCATGCTAACCGTGGGAGCTAGCCAGATAGCAGCGGGGTTACTCCATTTCCACTCTACTTTCTCCGGGGTCATCCGCGAGAAAAGCTTTGAGTGTCTTTGCATGTAGCATCCCTGAGAAGACCGGACAGGCCTCGTGGGTGTCCGCTGCTGAAAAAAGGGGGTAGCCAGATCCGCTGAAGTAGGTTCAGGAGCCGGAGCTCACAGCCTGCCAGAGTTCCTCATCCGAGGACATCCTCTCACTGAGCGGCTCGCGGCTGCTGGCCTGTTAGCTTTGTTAGCTTAGCAGGTAGCGTGCCTTGCAGTTAGCGTTCGCTAACCGAGCAGTAGAAAAGCAGAAGAGAAAAGGCACGGGAGTTGGGGCTCACTGGCCTGCTGGTCTTCTTTGAGTTTTGGTTTTTTGCATTACCTTCTCGGGAGCCATGGCTGAGAAGAGTTAAAGCCCTACTGACATGATTTTTTATTTTTCATAAAATTGCTCAAAATATATATATTTTATCATTTAAATATGTTCATTTTTGCAAACAAAATGCTAAATCACTTTAATTTTGCTTTAAAAGTGATTTTGAACTTCAAGCCGTGTTTAATCATGGGAAATCCAATTACACACGAACGCACCATCTGTGATGTCACACTGGGCAGAGGGCTCTGGTCTCTTTAATAGCGGACCATTTAAAACCCGACGAATTTAGCAATCTATGTGAAGATTTGAGCTATTTGTCTTCATTTTGGGAAGCAGAAAATAGTTTGGGTGATGGAACAAGAAACAACAGGATCTAATTTAGGTCTGATGCTGTATCAGACTTACCTTCATGTCGAGCTGCTCATACCTGCGCACTGTGACAAGCCCAGAGCTCTGCCCGGTGTGACATCACAGATGGTGCGTTCGGGTGTAATCAGATTTCCCATGATTAAACACGGCTTGAAGTTCAAAATCACTTTTAAAGCAAAATTAAAGTGATTTATCATTTTGTTTGCATAAAGGAACATATTTAAATGATAAAATATATATATTTTGAGCAATTTTATGAATAGTAAAAAAATCATGTCCGTGAACCTTTAAGCCCGTTAGCAATGCTAACGTCGTCCGAAGACGTCTCCCTCCTCGTGTCACTTTCGCAGGCTAGTCTGCTACTTCTTAGCAGGGTAGCGGTGTCGCACAGTCAGCGCCATCGAGCGAAGCAGTCTGTGGAGAGAGGAGAATAAAACTTCGGGGTGAAGGAAAAATATGCCGGACCAGCTTTCGCTAGCCCAGCAGTCCGCAGGAAAAGATTATCTGTATGCTCTGTGTAGGGAGCGAGCTCACCTCTAGTTGAGCGATGAAAATACAGAGAATATCCGAGAAGAGTGTTTCAGGTTTAAGTGAGGTGAAGGGCAATAAGAGAAAGATGGATGGGCGTCAGCCGCTTAAATATCCAGAGGGCGGGGCCTCTGGCGCGACGTTGACGCCCTAGCCGTAAAGGCGTGAGTGTATTACTTCAGGTAACCGCGCGGAGGCGCTGATTCCCATAGCAATTGTGTTGCACCAAGAGAACCAGACTGAAAGGGAACCTGTTCTTTTAAAGAACCGGTTCTTAGGAGTTCAATTCCCTTGAATTTTAGGCTGCTTGTCTTAACGATTCAGTTTATCGGTTCTTCTGACTCGTCGTGGTGACGCATTTACGTGATGACATCACAGACGTACTGCAGCTCCTCCAAGACGGGCAGACTGAGTAGGCAGATGGAGTGCGGCTGACCGAAATCAGACTGCCTTCTCTGGACTGAACGAAAATAACACGCCGCTGAAGTCCTGGAGCTCGAATGTCCAACATAAAACTAACTTGACCGTGGTTTAATGTGGTGCTATGGCTCTGCAGACTGCTGTCTTGTGGTGTTTAGTATAAAATACTTCCACAGAGCGGACATGTTACGATGAAAAGTTTGTTAGCTGTTTGCTACAGTGCTACTGCACATTGTAGCTGGCTGGAAACTATTAAATGGATTTCCTGAATGTGAGGCGGGTCTTATTACTCTGAGTTCATGACACACGCCTACGTTCAGGAAATCCATTCCATAGTTTGAAGCCAACTTGCAGAGCAGCTGGCAGGGAATCACAAAATAAGTTTCAACAGACACAGACATGCATGATGGATCGGAAATATCAGCAGGTTGGATCGGAAAATCCGATACGTAAATTATGCTGGTATCAGAGGCCGATACGGGATCAGATTGGCCCCATCCCTAATAAAAACAACTGCTGAGTCTTCGTGTGAGTTAGTTAACTGTGGGGATCACTGAAGAAGGGAGCAGCCGAAAGAAGGGAAAAAAAGTATAATATTAAATCTAGGCTAAATGTCATACAATTAGTCTTCAAATGTCCTGATATTTTGAGAATCAAAAAGAGCAAATAAGGAGATTGGGTACCCCAAGATGCCTTGAGATTGAATTGCATGCTGCTGGACAATATTTATCAATATATTTAATATATCAACCACTGAATCACCAACATTGAACACTGAGGAAATTAAAAATGATTGCCTGCTCTGATGGTTCTCAATTCACTGGATGCCAAAAGTCTCCACAGCCCCAAATCTCAGTCCTATCAAATACAGGTGGTCCCCGACTTACGACGGCCTCGACACGACGTTCCGACTTTACGAACAAATCATATAATTAAAAATATGTGTTTTATTTGTGTTTAAATGTTCTTGATTTCATGTGTACAACACTTTTTTGCAGCTGTGGTTGTTTTAAATGGCTTTATAAATAATGTATTATTAATATTAATACATAATTATTAATTTTTAAGCCGATTTACCAAGTTTGCGGCAGTTTCCGACAGTTTCCGCCAATTTTCGGCAGTCAGTTTTCAGCAGTGCCCATGAGTTTAGCCTTAGCCAGTTAGCTCCAGCCTCGTAGCTCCAGCCTTGACAGCCTGCTTTGTCCGTGTTTCGATTTTCATTATTTGTTTTTAAAACAAAAAACAAAAAAACATCCATTTTCCGATTTTCATTATTTGTTTTTAAAACAAAAATCCAATGACCAAAAGACACACTGACCGTTTCAGAATCTACATTAACCCAAGTTAGATACCCAACATCTTTTCTTGGTTGCAGGTTCCTCAACAAGAGTTTGATTGGTCTAATTTGATGTTCTCTGTTGCACTTTTGACATCATAATCAAATATTACAGAAAAATTCAAGTGAATTTTTTTTTATGTTCAAACATCATCTTAGGGGCCAGATGAGATGTAAACTAGGGCCATATTTGACCCCCAGGCCTTGAGTTTGACACATATGATCTAAGGGGGGAGTACTTTTTAAAACAATGATTTAAGTAAAAAAACATGATGGATTGCACAGATATAGACCAAAGCTGAGTGTTATGGATCTAACGATGACTGTATGAACTCACATACACTGACTAAAATGACGTCATGTGATCACTCAGTCCTGAGCCTCTTGCTCCAGTTTCAGTCAAACAGCTCTCTGCAATTACTTCACTTAAAAGAATAAAAAGCTGGCATTTGTTCACTAAAGCAGATTCACACTTGGAAAAACTCCTACTGCAAGGCTGCACCAGTTTCATATCACTTCATATTATGAAAAACCCTCTTCATACACTTCAAACCCTTGACTTTTTTTTTTTTTTATTCAACCTTTATTTATACAGGCTAGCCTCGTTGAGTCACGGGGACTCATTTACAAGAGGGACCTGTCTCACTCACACCAAACAACCATCCACTCTCACACTCACACCTAGGGTCAATTTAGAGTCACCAATCAGCCTAACAAGCATGTTTTTTGGTCTGTGGGAGGAAACCGGAGTACCCGGAGGAAACCCACGCATGCACGGGGAGAACATGCAAACTCCACCCAGAAAGGCCCCCGGACCGGGATTTGAACCGGCAACCTTCTTGCTGAGAGGCAGCAGCTCTACCAGTTGTGCCACCGTGCTGCCCAATACTTACTTCAATTCACCGTACTTCAATGAGTGAAGAATAATCCAAAAGGCCTGCTGTACTTTAAACTCTGTAATAAGGCTGAAATGAAATCCATTTTGTGCTTCGATGATCTTTCTAGGCAATGTTCAACATGGTCAGAGAACCATCTGTCTGCCACTGTTACTGTGGCCCTCACACTGACACACATACACATGCACACCCACACACACACAGATGCACACATACGCCCACACACACACATGACCTGGCTAAAAAAATGAACTGCTAAAAAAAATCCAGAGAGAGAAATGAGATGCCGTTTTTCCATTTGTAGCAGCATGATAGTGCAGAGGAAAAAGACAAAACATTATTTGAAGATAGAAGATACACACACTCTGATAAGGGACAAAGGAAGTGTGTGTGTGTGTGTGGGGGGGGGGGTGCGTGTGTGTGTGAGCGAGTGAGAGAGAGTATTTCATCTTCTATGGTAACTTAAATGGTAGATGGAAGCCACACAAACACACAGATAGACCTCCCAGTGCTGTGGCCCCCCAGATGCCTTATGGGATTGTAATAATTCATAGAGTTAGCCAACTGCTTGCTGGACCAGACAAATGGAATTATACTGCCCAGATGGGATGTGTGTGTGTGTGTGTGCGTGTGTGTGTGTGTGTGTGTGTGTGTGCGTGTGTGTGTGTGTGTGTGGCAGGTCAGTACCAAAGAAAAACGGCTGCTCCACTTCATAACCCCGAGTCCACACATCAGCAAAGGGCTTCAACGTGAATATGCCACGCAGCGCAGGGTCTGACACCATGGCACTGTTAAACCATGTTCGACTTCAGGGTGCCTGACCAGGCAGGTCACAGACACACACACAAACACATACACACACGCACAAAGACTCACATGTTTAATCATGCTAGAAGCATGGGCAAGCTCTGCATGGACATGGGTTCCTGTCAAAGTAATAGAGGAAAACATTGTTGAGAGGTTTCAGAAGAAAGTTTTACGAAAAGTCAGACAAGTTTACACCAAGATCTCCAAGAGGCACTGGCAACTGCAGTGATGGGACTGATGTTTTTTTTTCCATTTTAATTTACTCATATTTATTTAGTCACTGTTATGTATTTTGCTTGGGTGGTGGTGTGCAGGTCATGTAATGAGGAGATGAGGAGATAGACCAGAACAGAAAATGAACATAGACAACAAAAACTAAGCAAAGAGCCGCAGTCTCTAGCTTTCATCAAAGTGACAAGATGTCAAATAACTATCAGACACTATGTGTCTGATGAGGTCTGGAGCTTGAGTGACTGCCCAGATGGAGATGATATTTTGCTTTTCAGAAGAGGTTCTGTAACATGATCACTGGATCGTCTCATTTAATTGACATTTTTAATGTGTAAGCTCACAGTCAATATTTTGCGATGCATCATGGTCTAAATAGTTTCATACCTACTTTTGGGTCATTGAAATACAGTCTAAACCAGAGGTGCTCATAACGTCGATCGTGATCTACCGGTCGATTGCGATCTACCGGTCGATCGCGGAGGCTTTACTGGTCGATCGCAACGTGACATTATTTTTTCTTTTGTTTTTTTCCGCAGTGTGACATAAAAAAATTGTCAGCCTATCAAACATCCCATTACTTGATTGACATACAGGGCAACCAATCAGATGACAACTGAATCTTGAGTTTCAGCCTATCAAACATCCCGTCACTTGATTGACATACATGGCAACCAATCAGATGACGAGTTTTAGGTCACTGCTCATGGGTAAAAACAACGGCGCGAAGGCGAAACGCAGCAAAACATACAAGCGAAAACAATCATATTTCAGATTGTTCATGGAAAATACGACATTGACTTCCCACCGAAAAGCCAGCTGAGAAAGAGAAAGGTGGAGGAACTAAAATCCCAGTTGTCCGGACAGCAGTCATTTTCCACTCACCCAACTTCAAAAGCGAAACTCTGCCTCCGAAGCATCGTTCCAGGTGAGTCATGCTGTGATGCTTCTCTGCATGCTTAAGAAACATACTGGTTGGGAGTTGACGTCACTTTATTATTCAAATCATACAAGACACTACTCATACAGCATAACCTTGACTACTCTCCGTTCTCTACACTTTTCGCTGTCCCGTAGCGCGTGCGTTTGCATCACACTCCTTCGCGGTACGTTCACTGACAGTCTGTAACATAAATGCATCAGCACCGCTGTAAACATTAAATCTCTCTGTACCAAAAGAGCCATTTTTATGCCTTCGTTCACTAAATTAAACATGTCCGGAGCCATAACAACCTGCTACAACTGTGGTTATCAACTGGTAGCCTGTGGACCACTTTAGATTTGCTGGAGGGGGCTTTTGTAGAGATGACATTATAAAGTAAAAAATATCTAATGATTTTTTAACATTTATTAAAGGGGACCACACATACAAAATTCACTTTTTTATGTTTTTTTTACTGAACTTTGGGTATTTACTTCATAAAAAAACAGTCCTAGTGCTAAAAAAAATGCACCCAGTGGTTTATTTACTCTGAGTAGATTTATTTATCTTTGATAGAAACACTCCGTTTGCACTTCCTGCGGTTTATGACGTCACAAACCGCAGCCACAACCCACCTCGCACCTTTAGTCCAGCCCCTCACCTAGCAACCCCTGGTGCGACTCAACCCACTTCAGTATAAAAAATGTCACGGTTGCCAAGCAGTTTAGGAACTGACCTGGCGGTCATTGATTTATTTATTCATTTATTTAGCCCCCGGGGGGGCTATGGGCTCAGCCCTGCTCCAGCCAGCAACACATCTTGAGTAAAACCAGAATGTTTTACTACCTTGTTTGAATGAACTCTGTCTCATTGAAACTGTGCACACACACTCTCGCGGTTTGGACTTGTTTCTTATATGATGAAGGACTGGTTTTGCACAATGTCAATTTGGTTGAGCGGTTACAACACTTGAGCGGCACGTAGGAGAGCAGGGATTGCATCCTGTCCACAGCATCGTTTTTTCCCCCTTTTTTTTTAAAGCCTTTTGTTTCAGAGAAATCGGGGTGAGACTAGATATATACATCGACATAATAATACTTTATAATTGTTATTTTTACGTTTTAGTTCAATTTTTAGTGTAATAGCGATCGCTCCCAACGCGCAGCCGGCAGAAAACTATGCACACACACACTCTCTCGCGGGGCGACAGTCTGTACCATCAAGCACCACTGATCGATATATTTTCAGATTAGCAACTTATTTA
>JBBPBX010011118.1:11490-49469 GCA_038048925.1 Garcialebias charrua | reverse complement strand
TATGACAGGGTACCAAGAGAAGAGGTGTGGTATTGCATGAGGAAATCTGGAGTGGCAGAAAAGTATGTTAGACTGGTACAGGACATGTATGAGGACAGCAGGACAGTGGTGAGATGTGCTGTGGGAGTGACAGATAGCTTCAAGGTGGAGGTGGGATTGCATCAAGGATCGGCTCTGAGCCCCTTCTTGTTTGCTCTGGTGATGGACCGACTAACAGATGAGGTCAGGCAGGAATCCCCATGGACTATGATGTTTGCAGATGACATTGTGATCTGTGGTGAGAACAGGGAACAAGTGGAAGAGAACTTGGAGAGGTGGAGGTATGCTCTTGAAAGAAGAGGAATGAAAGTCAGTCGTAGTAAGACAGAGTACATGTGTGTGAATGAGAGGGAGGCCAGTGGAACAGTGAGGCTACAAGGAGCAGAGGTCACAAAGGTGCAGGACTTCAAGTACTTGGGGTCCACTGTCCAGGAAAATGGGGAATGTGGTAAAGAGGTGAAAAAGAGAGTCCAGGCAGGATGGAGTGGATGGAGAAAAGTTTCAGGAGTGATTTGTGACAAAAAGGTGTCAGCAAAGGTCAAAGGAAAAGTTTACAAGACAGTGGTGAGACCAGCTATGTTGTATGGTCTGGAGACAGTGTCATTGACAAAAAGACAGGAGAAAGAACTGGAAGTGGCAGAAATGAAGATGCTGAGGTTCTCCTTAGGAGTGACAAGGATGGATAAGATCAGGAATGAGATCATCAGAGGTACAGCACATGTTAAACAACTGGGAGATAAAGTTAGGGAGGCCAGACTGAGATGGTTTGGACATGTCCAGAGGAGGGACAGTGGGTATATTGGTAGAAGGATGTTAGAAATGCAGCTGCCAGGAAAAAGACAAAGAGGGAGACCAAAGAGGAGATATATGGATGCAGTTAGAGAGGACATGGAGGTAGTTGGAGTGAGGACAGAGGATGCAGAGGACAGAGTGAGGTGGAGGAGGATGACTCGCTGTGGCGACCCCTGAAAAGGGAAAAGCCGAAAGAAGAAGAAGAAGAAGTTAGTTCTCATTTGTTTAAAAACAGATTCTAGTTTCAGACTGAAGTCTTGAAGTTTTACTTCTGGAGGATGACATAAGGAGTGCTTAGGTTACTGTGAACTCTTGTGTGTCTGTTTAAATAATGGATAAATCTTTGTCAACAATCCTCAAATCCAAATGGTATTTGTCCAGTGTGGATAGTCCTGTGTAAGTTTAAAGTTAACTCATGGCTGAACCTTTGACCACAAAGCTCACATTTAAGTAGTTTCTGTCCAGTATGGTCGTTCAAGTGAACGTTTAAATCTGTCGTTTGCCTAAATCTTTGTCCACAGAACTCACATTTATATGGTTTTGCTTCTGTGTGGATTCTAATGTGTGACTTTAAAGTTGAGTTATGGCTAAACCTCTGTCCACAATTCTGACATTCAAAAGGTTTCTGTCCTGTGTGGATTCTTATATGCGAGATTAAAGTTGACTTCTGGCGAAATCTCTGTCCACAATTCTGACATTTATAAGGTTTCTGTCCAGTGTGGACTCTCATATGTGAGATTAAACTTGTCTTGTGGCTAAATCTCTGTCCACAAATCTGACATTCATAAGGTTTTTGTCCTGTGTGGACTCTCATGTGCGAGTTTAAATTTGACTTCTGGTTAGTTTTATGTCCGCAAATCTCACATTTAAATGGCTTCTGCCCTGTATGGAGATACATGTGTGCATTTAAATGGCATTTATAGATGAATATTTGTCCACAAAGCTTACATTCATAAGGTTTCTTTCCTGTGTGGATTCTCATGTGCAAGTTTAAACTTGACTTGTGGCTAAATCTCTGTCCACAATTCTGACATTCATAAGGATGTTGTCCTGTGTGGACTCTCATGTGTGCTCTTAAATTTCTTTCACTGTTAAATTTTTTACCACATTGATCACAACTAAATGATTTTGTTCCTGTCTGGATTTTCCTATATGTCTCTACACTTTTCTTCAGACCCAAACAGCTTGAACGTCTTACTGTTGAATGACATGTCATGTGCCTCTGAAGAGACTGGTTGTGCAGAAATTGTTTACCACACTCAGAGCAGCTGAAATATTTGTTGACAGAGTTTACAGCTGACTCAGGAGCTCTGCTCTCCTTCCAGTCTTTGTCACTATCTTCATTTGTTGACCCAGAGTCTGATAAGTGTTCCAGCTGAGAGTCAGGATTGTAACCAACCTCGTCCTCTTCATCATCCTTACTGACTTCAGTCTCTGAAGATCTGGAAGCATCTCCATGAAGATTTAAATCTGGGTTCCTGCTGGTTTCTGCTCTTTCACAGTCCTCTTCATCAGCTTCTACTTTCATCTGGTCTGCAGAGCTACTGGTTGGAACATCTCTGTCCTCCATTTGGTGCTGATGAAGCTGTGAGAACAGAGGCTTCTCTTCATCATCCTCCCTCTTCACAGGAAATCCAGTGAGTGAAAACCTGCTGGCATCAGTCCCCTCCTTCGCAATGAACTTTTCTCCCTCCAATTGAGTCCAGAGTTCCTCCTCTTCCTCCTTGATGTGGAGGTGCTCTGGGTCCTGCTGGTCCACATCAGGCCTCCATTCCTCAGGAAAATCTACTTTGATCAGCAGAGTCTGCTGAACATCTGACGGAAACGCTGAAACATAGACAACATGGATTGAATATAACTTTATATTCACTCATACATCACTTGTGTTATTGATTTAGGTTCTGTAGATCAGAACTGTTCCAAGTCAAAGGAACAATATTTTATTCTGTAAAATACAAACAAATGTCTGTTTATCATAAAAACTAACAAAAAGATGTTTAAATTCAATCACCTGATATGGGTATTTGAAAAGTTTTGAACAGTTTTGCTTAACTTTAAATTTTACTTTACTTATCAAAGTCTGCAAATCATAAATAATCAGATTAAATAAAAAAATAAAAAAATCAGTGAATTAATCAAATGTTTTGCCAGTACCTAAAATTAGTGAAGACAAAAATTATAAGAATGTTTTGTTACATTGCATCTGCATTACAGCTCATACATAATTTGAAATGTGACCTTTAAGGTTTTGTATCTGTCTTAGCAAATTGTGTATGAATTTGCTAACAGAAAATACTTTATAAATCGAAACAAATCTGTGCCAATATAATAAATTACATGATTTTTTAAAGATACCTAACACCTCTAATAAACCTGGGTAAATATATAGAACTTAGGGCTGGACGATATGGCCAAAACTTGTATCACAATATATTTCTTAATTTCGGTCGATAACTATATAATTCAGTATCGATATAAACAATATAAAAGCCTAAAAAAACTGTATAAACTGTACAAATAAATTAATGTTCACCTTTTATTTGTATTTAGCCTTAAAACAATTTTTAAAATCAGTCAAACATAAAACTTACAACTTTGTCAATATTACTGTATTTTTCACGTTATAAGTTGCAGTTTTCTGCATAATTTCCATGCCCTATGACTTAAAGGCCTAAGCAACATATTTATGGATTTTTCCACCATATTTATAAACCAATTTTTGGCTGAGATATGACCGTTTTCATTCATTCTGATTGAAAAAAAAAGCAGTATCACTTTCAGCCACTAGATGGTAGCAGAATAGTAGTAGCCGTATGGCATGCCATTGAATTATGTAATAGGTAAACATGGCTGTAACGACAAATTCAAAAAAGTTCAATACAAAAACAACTGGACTTTATTTATTATACTTTACACTTTTCTAGCTTGAACTTTTTTGAATTTACCATGTACTGGATGACTGAGAATCTTCACCAGATACTAATGACACAATTGGCTTGCCATAGTCTCCCCACCTTCCTTCTGCTCGATGCTTGGAACTGTCAAACCAGCTGCACAGCCCCGGCAAAATGCAGCTAATTTGACCATTAAAGTGCATTTATTAAGCAAACGTTAAAGGGATTGTGACATGATTTTTTTACTATTCATAAAATTGCTCAAAATATATATATATTATCATTTAAATATGTTTGTTTTTGCAAACAAAATGATAAATCACTTTAATTTTGCTTTAAAAGTGATTTTGAACTTCAAGCCGTGTTTAATCATGGGAAATCCGATTACACTCGAACGCACCATATGTGATGTCACACTGGGCAGAGGGCTGTGGTGTCTTTAATAGCGGACAATTTAAAACTGGACGAATTTATCAATCTATGTGAAGATTTGAGCTATTTGTCTTCATTTTGGGAAGCAGAAAATTGTTTGGGTGATGGAACAAGAAACAACAGGATCTAATTTAGGTCTGATGCTGTATCAGACTTCCTTCATGTCGAGCTGCTCATACCTGCGCACTGTGACAAGCCCAGAGCTCTGCCCAGTGTGACATCACAGATGGTGCGTTCGTGTGTAATGGGATTTCCCATGATTAAACACGGCTTGAAGTTCAAAATCACTTTTAAAGCAAAATTAAAGTGATTTATCATTTTGTTTGCAAAAACAAACATATTTAAATGATAAAATATATATATTTTGAGCAATTTTATGAATAGTAAAAAAATCATGTCACAATCCCTTTAAGGCCTCGTTATACTCGCGTTTGGTCCGCTGGCTGGAGCGCCGCGGACTGCGCGCGCACTGAGCCGTGCGGCTTCTGCGTTTACAGTGTCGCCGCTGTGTTTATAGTTGACGCACTGCGGCACATGGCAAAGTGCTGTTCTTTTACGGACCAGCAGTGGCAGTACCCTCTAAAACCTGTGCATATGTTGCAAGAAAGGGTGTAGAAGAAGAAATCTACCGTAGAAGAAGAACTGTTTGACGTCACACAACAACAACAAAAATGGCTTTCCGCTCGCGTGCTGAAGTGTCTTTATTAGAGGAGCAAATCATAATAGAACAACAGTTATTGTGTCTTGCGGTTTTAATGCATGGAGTCAGCGGAGGAGGAAGCGATCACTTGACTTTTGGCAAAAAAACAAAAGAAAAGTCCAGATCAAGGATGAAGAAGGGAAATTTAATACATTTGTATCACATACAAAACATTCCTCCATGCGTCACGACGCCGTCTCCACGACCACAGCGGCGCAGACAGCTGCAGGCTCTGGCGTGAAGGCTGTCGGGTGAGGTCCCCACCCGACCTGTCAATCAATTCAGTAGCGCCCACAGCGCGCACACTAGCCTTGCGGAGTTTCAAAAAATCAGAGGTGCACAACACGTGCCAAAACGACGTGCGGGGCCTACACGCAAGGGCGGGGACGGTGATATTGCGTCACTTTTGGCGCGCGCACCCTGGCGCACTGCACGACGTGTCAAGTATAAATGTAGCTTAAGACTGAGACACACCTTTACTATAATTTTGAGCAAACAGAGAATTGTTTTAGGTCTAAAGAAGCCAAGTCTGGTCTTCTGGACTTTCAAAAAACAAAACAAAACAAAGCAAAAAAAATTTGTAGAAATGTTTCGTCTTTTGTCCGAAAGACTTCCACAGTCTGAGATGCTGTATTCAGCTCAGTCTTATAAATAGCACCCTCTCACAGTGGATCAACCAGTTGGCTGATGACAGCCGAAACCAGCTGCTCACATGATCAAGGAGGACCATCAGCCTAACGATGGATCGTTAGCACCCTGATGGTTGTTTGCTATTCACAGAGGGCTGAGTGATACTAGCAATAACAGCATTGTAAGAGGGGGACAGTTGAACCCAGAGGCCTCCACCTCTGTTTAATGATGGACGGTTTCTTTTCACAAAGATGGCCTCCTTTACTCCTCTCTCAAACCATTGTTCCTCTCTATCAAGGATGTGAACATCTTCATCCCTGAAAGAGTGACCGCTGGCCTGGAGATGAGTGTAGACCGCAGAGTCCTGACCTGATGATGTTGATCTTCTGTGCTGGGCCATCCTTTTGGCCAGTGGCTGTTTAGTTTCCCCGATGTAAGACTGATCACAGCCCTCCTGACACTGAACAGCATACACAATATTACTCTGTTTGTGCTGGGGGACTGGATCTTTGGGATGAACCAGTCTTTGCCGTAATGTATTTTGGGGTTTAAAAGCCACTGGGACGTTGTGTTTAGAAAATAAACGTCTCAATGTCTCTGAAACTCCCGCAACATACGGTGTTAGATATTTATGTAGACTGGTCCTGGGGTTTTGATCTACTCAGACAGGATCATAATGAAATTATGACCCAGTTATGACTATTAAACTGGACCAGCAGTTCTAAAAAGAGTCTCCCATGGATTCAATATCTGTCAAGGAATAGAGATTATTTTGCGTGCTACATCACGTAGAAAGGCTGTAATGCACTGTCCCATGTTTTCCACATGCATCATTCCACATAGATCCATTGAGATCACACGTAGTCACGCCCCCTCATACACGTGAAAGGAAGAGCTCCCCTTCTGCGAAGGGCGGGGCCTAGGTCCTATAAATTAGTAATGACACTGGCCATCTCTCTCTCTTCCGGATGCTGATCATATCAGAGAGCCAGCGTTGTAAACTGTAACCTTTTCCTGCCGTTACTTTAATACAATTTATAAAACTTATTCCGGTTTCCTTGATTTATTTAGTATGAGATGCCATTTCTGAGAGAGACACAGACAGGGGGAGGGGACGTGTGGAGCTGGAGGTGGGTCTCGGGTCCTGGGACCCAAGAGGAAGTCTCCGGGGGCTTGCACCCAGCTCCTCAACGCAACAACGGAATGACCACTGGTCTGGGTTCCTTCTTTTCACCGGATGGCTAGTTGGAGTCCTGTTTGGGTTTCTTCTCTGCTTTCAGGAAGGCCCAGTTAGGATATCCACATTTCTCTAGAGCCTGTTTTGTGTGTGATTTCTCCTTCTGTCTGGCTCCTGAGTTAGTGGGGACGCTGTCTGCTCTGTGATACAGAGTCCTGATGACTCCTAACTTGTGCTCCAGAGGGTGATGGGAGTCAAACTGTAAATACTGGTCTGTGTGGGTGGGTTTGCGGTACACCTCAGTTTGCAAATTTCCTCTATCAGAAACTGAGACCTCACAGTCCAAGAAAGCCAACCTGCCATTTTTTACATCTTCTCGTGTGAACTTGATATATTTATCCACAGAGTTGATGTGATCAGTGAAATGTTGGACTTCCTGAGATTTAATTTTAACCCAGGTGTCGTCAACATACCTGAACCAATGACTTGGTGGTCTCCCTGAAAAGGATGTCAAGGCTCTCTTTTCTACCTCCTCCATGTACAGGTTGGCAACAATAGGAGAAACTGGAGACCCCATAGCACACCCATGTTTCTGCCTATAATATTGCTCCCCATATGTGAAGTAGGTTGACTGCAGGCACAGTTTCAAGAGTTGACACAGTTGCTCTGTGGAAAGCGTGGTCCTGCTGTTCAGAGTGGTGTCTGATTTTAACCTTAAACAGACCACCTCTACTGCCTCATCACAGTGATGCAGGCTTCTGAACCGAGCGTTGAAAACAACTTGGGCTATCCTTGTCCTCTATGGTCCGGCTGACATGGCGTCCCAGTGTTCCTTAAAGAACTTCAAATCGTGACTCATCTGACCATAGAACAGTCTTGCATTTTGCCACACTCCATTTTAAATTACTGTACCCCTTGCCCAGTGCAAACGTCTGAGCTTGTGGAGTTTTATTAGAAATGGCTTCCTCTTTGCACTTTAGAGTTTCACCTGGCAACGGCGGATGGCACGGTGGATTGTGTTTACTGACAATGCCTTTTGGAAGTATTCCGGAGCCCATTCTGTTATTTCCTTGACAGTGGCATTCCTGTTTGAAGTACAGTGACGTTTAAGGGCCCAGAGATCACGAGCATCCAGTAGAGTTTTATGGCCTTGACCCTTACGCACAGCGATTGTTCCAGACTCTCTGAATCTTTTGATGATGTTATGCACGGTTGATGATAACTTAAAAGTATTTGCTATTTTACGCTGGGTAACACCATTCTGGTATTGCTGCACTATCTTTCCGCACAACAATGGTAGAATTGGTGATCCTCTTACCATCTTGATTTCTGAGAGACACTGACACTCTGAGAAGCTATTTTTATACCCAATCATGATGTCAATTGACTAATTAGTGTTAATTGGTCTTCCAGCTGTTCGTTATATGCTCAATTTCCTTTTTCCAGCCACTTATTGTTCTCTCCCAGCTCACTGTTTCTCCTGCCATGTGTCAGTGGATCACCAGCTTCCTGACAGGCAGGACGCAGCAGGTGCAGTTGGGGAAAATCATGTCCTCCTCACAGACCATCAGCATTGGTGCCCCTCAGGGTTGTGTGCTCTCTCCACTGCTCTTCTCTCTATACACCAATGACTGCACCTCTAATGACCCGTCTGTTAAACTCCTGAAGTTCGCAGATGACACTACAGTCATTGGACTCATCCGTGATGACGAGTCTGCATACCGACAGGAGGTGGAACGACTGATGTCCTGGTGCAGCCTGAACAAACTGGAGCTGAACACACTGAAGACAGTAGAGATGAGAATGGACTTCAGGAGACACCCCTCAGAACTGCTGCCCTTCAAAATCTTCAACGGCTCTATGTCTACGGTAGAGTCCTTCAGGTTCCTGGGAACCACCACCTCACATGACCTGAAGTGGGAGCACAACATCTCCTCCATCCTCAAAAAGGCCTAGCAGAGACTGTACTTCCTACGCCAGTTGAGGAAGCTGGACCTACCTCGTGAGCTGCTGATCCAGTTCTACACTGCAGTCATTGAGTCCATCCTATGTACATCCATCACAGTGTGTATGTACATCCATCACAGTCTGGTTTGGAGCAGCCACACGACTGGACAGGAACAGGCTGCAGCGAACAGTGAAGACAGCTGAGAAAGTCATCGGGGCTTCACTGCCCTCCATTCAGGACTTGTATCACGCAAGAACCGGGAAACGGGCTGGAAAAATCATCACAGACTCCACACACCCGGGTCACAACATGTTCCAACTCCTCCCGTCTGGCAGACGCTACAGAACTTTGTCCACTAAAGCCCCTTTCATAAGTCAAATCAGCGCAATAGTCGCATAGAGCGGCTCGGCTTTAATCCCCCCCGGGTCATTCATAAAACAAAGCTGAATCCGGCCACCGCCTGGCCTCAATGGAGCATTCACAAAACGATTTGCATCGCGCGTTGAAAAGAGGCATGTTGAAAATCTGCAGCTCAGAGGACGTGGTGCCTGCGTGTTTAAAGTGGGACTGCAGAGGTGTCTGTAAACAAACATGGCGACGCTAGCGAACATTGTTGTGCTTATCCGAATGCTTTTTTTGTTTTTTTGTTTGCTCTCGCATCAGTACAGCAATCCGCTCCAGAAGGGCCCCATCCTTCACTGTACCGGTAAGTCCCTTATTAATTTCCTCCTCTGCACGCAGAGACAGGAGTACACGGGTCTCGGGATCACCTCAATTAGCCATTTCCGTGATGATCAATAAAAAAAGAAAAAGATTTGGCGAAGAATAGCGAGTGATGCGCAAGCGAAATACAAATGTCATTTTCTTGTTTACACATTTAAATAGAGCGCAACAGTGTGCACCGGGAGAGTATGTCATCATTCCTCCCATTATTCAAATCAGTTTGAAGCCGTAGCACCCCCACACCTTTCACAAGTCGACAGATCCGGGCCTGATACTACCTCTACTCGCGGATCAGGGGCGCATCAGAGGCGAGTAAAATTTACTCGCCAATCCGCCTTCATGTTTTTTCTGAATGCTCGTTGGAGGACTGAACACGCATCAGGCCCGGACTGAGCTATCTTATGAAAGGGGTTTATGACTGTCAGACACAAGAACAGTTTCTTCCCCGAGGCCATCACCATCATCAACAGCTGATCATCAGACATCAATCAGCGTGACCCCCAACCCATTCACAACCACCATGTGATGTGAATCTTTCTGTATATTGTGTATTCCGCTCATTCTCAATCAGTTCATCTGGACAGTTTTTTAGTAGAAACGTTTCACCCTCACTCCAGAGGGCTTCGTCAGTCAGAGCAGTCCAAAGCAAACTGAAGCTACTCACCAAGTAAACAACTTAAGTGGACCAACCAGTTTGCTGTAGCCAAGATGGTTTCTGGGGGCTTGTCCCTCGTCGACTCCTCCCAGGCAGGCAGACTTTGGACATGTCTGCCTGCCTGGGAGGAGTCGACGAGGGACAAGCCCCCAGAAACCATCTTGGCTACAGCAAACTGGTTGGTCCACTTAAGTTGTTTACTTGGTGGGGTAGCTTCAGTTTGCTTTGGACTGCTCTGACTGACGAAGCCCTCTGGAGTGAGGGTGAAACGTTTCTACTAAAAAGAAACTGTCCAGATGAACTGATTGAGAATGAGCGGATTTGATACCTGGACTATTGAGAATGAACTTTCTGGTTCTGTATATTGTGTATTATTTGTAAGTTATATGTAAAGTTTCGGTATAGTGTCAATCCTAGAGATACTTTTTTTTTTTTTTTTTTAGAGAGACATTTTATAGAGAGACACGAACAGCCGGAAACAAATTTCTTGTGTGTGTGAACATACTTGGCCAATAAACCCGATTCTGATTATTGATACTTGTCCCAACTTTTTAAGGATTTGTTAACACTGTGAAATTTTGAATCAAAATATTTTCCTTTAAAATGTTACATTTACTCAGATTAAACTTTTGATCTGTCATCTATGTTCTATTACGAATAAAATATTGACATTTGCCATCTCCACATCATTGCATTCAGTTTTTATTCACAATTTGTTTAGTGTCCCAACTTTTTTGGAATCCGGTTTGTTCTCATTTTTTGCATGAGAACCTCTGGACCAGTTTGAGGTGCTGATATCCCAGTGTAACCCTGACCAGTCCCTGCGGCTGACACTGCCATCACCATGATGTGGAGATGTTGGTGCTGGGCTTGTTTACTCCAGATATAATTTTTAAAACCGAGTCCAAATAGTTCAGTCTTAGTTTTAGGTACGGTTCCTCATAGTCTGAGAGTTCTTCAAGCAGCTTTCAGGAGTTTTGCTCTCAGGAGAAGTTTCCATGGAGCCACTCTGTCCTAAAGGCCAGATCAGTGATAAGTAGCAATGGTTCCTTGTCTCCTCTTTCATCAGTACCATTCTCCCTGGGTTTATTTGTGTGGTGGAGTATCAGCTCCTAGAAGATCCTCTTTGATCCAAAGTTATTCCATGTGAGAAGAAAACTCTGAAAGACCTTGACAGCAGCAGAAATACTTTTACAGCCATCCTCAGATCTGTTCTTATAACAACCCTGTTTCTGAGCTCTACATATTCTGCTATTGAAAACACTCCCACTGCTACCATCATGCTCCGCTGTGGAGATGGTGATGGCACTTCTCTTGTCCTCGTGTTTGGTTTTTGCTCCAACTATCAGCTAGGAAGCCTTCAACAGAGCGGTGTGCGTCTTTAATCAGGTCCAATAAGGGTTTTAACCAAAGGAGGACTCCAGTCAAAATGTAGAAACATCTCAGCAGAAAATATGACATTTGAAGCATCTGAGATTAATTTATGTTGTAAGAAGTCACAGTATAAACAAAATTGATTGTAAAAAAAGTTTTAAAATTGAATAATCTATAAGATTCTAATTGTAGTTGACATTAAAGCAGTGTTTCCCCTACCATTATATAGGCGGGGCGCCCCGCCCCGTCAACAGAACCGAGCGCCCCGCCTATCCAACGCTCCAACCACCTGTCGGCACTGACGTAATGCTAAACTAGCAGCTCGCAATGCAGGTGCAGTAGCTGAAAACATAAAAGCAGCCTCATGCTGAACACTGACACCCCCCACCCACCACACACACGGCTCACGTTTCTGTCTCACCCTCCCCACGGACAAAAAAAAAAAAGAATGAACGCGTGGCTGAAATGTTTCTCTCTCCTCTGCCCGGCTCCTACCGTGCACGGCTTTGTCTCCCCCCACACACACACACACACTTAGCGCACGGCTCACGTTTGGCTCACCTTCTCCACCGAAAAATAACTAAATAAATAAAATTGAACGCGCGGCTGAAATGTTTGTCTCTCTCCTCTGCTCTCCTCTTAAACTGCGCGCGGCTTTCGGCTTTGTTTCTATCTGCCAGTATCAGTGCTGCCGCAGTGTTGCCAGATCTCGCGACAGACACAAGCGACCAGCCCCATGAAAACAAGCCCAAAACAAGCAAATCGCAAACCCAACAGGCAACCTACCCCATTGTGTAAAACAAGGGCAGTTTTTAAACAGTATAAACATACATTTATTATGCCATTACATATAAAGAGCAAAATTATGCTAAACACTTTGAAGAACATATCCACTCTAAAAAATAATACATTTTGCATATTTATACAAATTAATCCCATTAAGCCTTTGGGACTCATTTACCAGAGAGACCTGAATTTTAAACTAAGAGTGATGACAACAATGCACAACAACAACAGACAATCATAAAGGATGCGTGCAAATTAAAAAATAAAATACAAATTAAACAGCAAACTCATAATAAGCTAAGTCAACAAAAAACTTTCTTTAATCTCTATCCTGAATCATGCTTTAAGTGTGCGCTCTTTCTCCCATTCTTTATTATATTTTTCCCATATTTCCCGCACTTATTGGAGCTCATTTTATTGTGGTCTTGTCACTCTTAACAAAGAATAAAAAACAAAGAATAACAAGCCCAAACACGCGACTGTACTTTAAAAACAAGCCCAAGAAACACCAGCAAGCGGCTCGTTTCATTTATGAACACCTGCAGAAAATAACAAGCCCAAAGTCGCTTATAACAAACGGACTTGGCAACTAAAGTGCTGCACAGCTCAGGACGTGTCTCTGTTCTTCCGTCCCCCGCCCCCCCCGCCATGGCAAGTTATGTAGAGGAAACACTGTTAAAGGGATAGTGAGAGTAGATTATTAAGATAAACAACAGAGTTTAAGCTATGGTAGCATCAGGCTGAAACATAAAGTCAATAAAAAAGTTAAAGGGCTCTGAACTTTCTAGAGACACTGTAGCTACAACTCTCAGTACTGGTTTTCTTTAGGACTACATCAGTTTCTCACATTGTTGTGGAGAAATGTCTTTTCTCAGTAACACATAAGTAATAGTAAGTTCATTGATGTTTATTGACACCGGTTTCTGCTCATGGGCAGCACGGTAGCGCAGTTGGTAGAGCTGCTGCCTTTCAGCGAGAAGATCGCTGGTTCAAATCCCAGCCAGGGACCATTCTGGGTGGCGTTAACATGTTCTCTCCATGCTGCGTGAGTTTTCTCCAAGTACTCCAGTTTCCTCCCACAGACCAAAAACATCCATGTTAGACTGACTGGTAACTAGGGGTGGGCGATATGGCTCAAATATTATATTATGATATTTCAGGGCATTCTGATAACGATAAATTTCGTGATATAATCAAAAAGTAAATAAATGAAATCATAGCTATTTAGTTGACAAATTTAACTTAACATGTTGCTTTGCAGTATTATATAACATTTTACAAAACAACAAGGGGTAATTTTACTGAAATTACTTTAAGTATTCAGTCTCCAAGTATAAAAATAAAAATGATCCTTCTGTTTAGATTGAAAAAAGTCTGCACAAAATACAGGTAGTCCCCGACTTACGAGCGAGTTCCGTTCCTCCGAGGTGCTCGTAAAGCGAAAATTCGTAACTTGGAACGGCCGCCACGTGTCTCGTAAGTCCGGAATTTTGCTCGTAAGTTGGAACGGTTTTGCTAGCGCGACTACAAACACTCGTTTTTCATTGAAAAACTGCTTACGAGTGCATAAAAATGATCGGAAACGTGTGTCCACATGTTTAGCTAACGAACTGTGGTGAAAAAACACAGAAAAACTCGGTATTTTTTGCGTTTTTTCCAAAAATTCGCCAGCTCGTAAGTCCGGAACCTCGTAGGTCAGAGCGCTCGTAAGTCGGGGACTACCTGTATAGATCAACAAAATCCACTACCAAAACTAAAGTGCAGGTGCACTTTCCCAAAACAACTAAATAAAATGAAGCTTAAGATCTGATGGGCATAAATGTAACCTACAACAAAATATGTTGCCTTTAAATGAGCTATAACTTCCAGAACTTGTAACAAGGTGATCAGCTGACCCTGAAGCTTGTTGTGTTTCAGCTTCATCTATTCATGCAGGAATGATTCATTTCTCTGACTGGTCTGTCTTTGAACACCTGCCCCTTGGTCCGTGGACCGACTGTGGAACTCAAGAGACAGTTGAGCTGCGCGTGTTTGTACTGTCAGTTTAGAGCACGGGAGACGTAGCCCGCACCGGCAGCTCAGAGAGGGGTGGGAGGAGACAGTTGATGTCTGTACCTGCAGTTTAGAGCTGGATGGAGAGAAGCTAAGATGCATGTTTGTTTTTAGCATTTTAGCTAGCTAGTATTGCACGCAACTAATTAGCGTTAACCAGTAGCGACAGGTGGAGGGGAGGTGCGCAGTTAGGTTTGGTCTTTCGACGTGCTCGGTTGTTAAGGGGGCGGGACGCCCTGACGGAATACATCATGAAATTAGCATATCATGATATTTTTTTTTGCCTGGGCAAGCTTTTTTTACCGGTATTATCGTGAACGATATGATATGGCCCAGCCTTACTGGTAACTCTAAATTGTCCCTAGGTGAGAGAGAGAGTGAATGATTATTTGTCTTGTCTCGTTTGTGTCCGTGTCCCTGTGATGGACTGGAGACCTGTCCAGGGTGTGCCCCGCCTCTCGCACAGTGACTGCTGGACATGGGCACTAGTGACCCACAGGACTAGAGCTAGGCCATATCATATCGTCCATGATAATACCGGTAAAAATAGCTTGCCCGGGCAAAAAAGTTACTGTATATCAGGGGTCCCCAAACTTTTTCCTGTGAGGGCCACATAACTTTTCCCTTCTCTGGTGGGGGGCCGGAGTCAGTTTGTAACCGGAAAAAGTGTGATGATTGCAAGAGTGCCTAAATGTAAAAATCTATTTTTAATGATTTTTAATGATAAAATGATCTCATGCTAAAATCTATTGTTTTCCAGAAAGCACAATCAAATAACCCTCTCTGGGTTCTTCACAGCACAAAAGTCAGGAGATAAATAATAACACAATTAATAGAATAAATAATAACACTATTAATAAAATAAATAACCAAATAACCCTCTCTGGTTATCACCTCACAGAACAAAAGTGCAAATGTATTCTGAGCTAACAGTCCACTTTTTAGCTTTGAGAGTTTGTCTGCTCGCATTTGGCCTTGCAAGCTATCATACTTGTCTTTGTGACAGGACTAATACTGTCGCCGCAGGTTGTATTCTTTGAATACCACCACCGCCTCTTGACAGATGACAGACAGCCTTTTCTTTGCATTGAACAAAAAAATAATCCTTTGTCCACTGCAGCTTAAATGCCCTGCATTCTGAATCAAAATTTCTCTTACCTAATCTTTTTGCCATAATTCCGTTCTGTCTTTGACAGGGGCGGGTTTAGGATTTTTTTTCTGGGGGTTGCCAGATAGGGGCACAGACCGCAGAAGGGTGGAACACAATAAATCCAATGTGGAACAATAGTTCAAAATACAGTAATTCATAACTAAGGAACATTTTATTGCAAAAGTCCAACTTTATTATCAAATACAAATACACACATGAAAAAAAAATCTAAATCTGGTATTGTTCTGGGGGCTGGACCAAATGTGGAGGCGGGCCGTAGTTTGGGGACTGTAGTAATATAGGATGAGGTCAGTTTACTGACTTACCTATATTTTAGATGTATAAATTGGCAGGGTTTAGACTGACACAAAAATACATCATTAATTAAACGAGTTCTCTCTTTTTCAGTTTAATACCAATAATTCTATACCTTGACCAGATGTAATTCACAGGAAACGTTAAACTTATGTTGGTACAGCAGGACTGCACCATTTATTTAACATAATTATAAATTACATCACACATTTGTACATGATTGGTTGATTATTTTTCCTATAATTAACTTCAGCACAGATGAAATATAGGAACAACAGAACAAGTGAAGGATGATATTTTACTCATTTCTGCTGGTACATTAACTTAGTTTCTGGCTTAGGAAGATAAAGGTTTAGGAGGAGAAAAATGGAGGAAGAAAAGTTAAGAGTCAGGGAGTTATCTTGATGTGTTTTAACCAGAAACATGGCAGTTCTCCGGCCGATTAAAGCTACACGTTGGTACCCTTGGCAAAGCATTTGACGACTTTTTACCTCGTGAAGATGGTCAGTCTCCCTCGGTCCAGTTTGGTCAGTTCGTTTACCGTTCTCAGCGTCTCCAGACGTGCGCCTTGACTCGAACCGAAAGTAACGGCAGCTCCTGGTGTTGTTTTCAAGATAAGACGTTCCTTAAAGGAATGTCAATAAAAGAGAGCTTTTTCAGCTGTTGAAGATGACTTATAACTTGGCATGTTATAAGTCTTTAACTGAATGACGTGGTCATTAGCGTGTTGACCAGACGATCATCAGTTCTTTGGGGAACCTCATAGCTCGAGGTCCTCAGCAAACTCCGTCAGTTCCAGCAAAAGCTTAGAACTTTAAGGAAGGATCTGTGATCAGTGACTTGTTGTTTCCCCATTGGTCCAAACGAACCAGTGGGATGAAGGTCACTCGGATATCAGTTTTTAGAACAGAGAAGAAGTTGTTTAGAATGAAGAGAGAGAAACAGATTGACTGGAGCCAGCTTCATAAAACAACTGATTGAAACTGCATTCTAACTTCTAACAAAACTGATCGAGTTCAGTCTGACATATTAATTCACTTTCACCGTTTGATTCATCATATGAAGAAGTGATCATTATTTTGAAATAACATTGGATTTCCAACTTGAATTAAACAGTTTGAATTAAACAGTCTTTGACTTAACAAACATTGAATTCAATAATGCTTATACAAGTAACACAAGGTTATTCATTAACACAAAAATAGAGGAATAAGAGAGTCTCTTATGACTTATTGTGTTTTGATTCAAAATAATGTAATAAAATAGTGTCAATGTCCTTTTTCTGAGAGTATCAGTGAAAAGGTGTCACTGGGACAGTTCAAGTATCAGAGCGGGCATGGTCATGCCCACTACAGGGACCACTGATGTATATCATGATATGCTAATTTCATGACGTAATACGCAAGGCCCCCCCCCCAACCGAGCGCTTCAAACTGAACTGCGCACCCCCCCTCCACCAGTTTTTACTGGTGTAACGTTAGCTAAAATAATAAAAACAAACCGAGCGACGTGACAGCTTCTGTCCCCCTGCTCTACTGCAGGTAAGGAGGATCAAATGCGCCCCCCCCATGCTGCGGGCTGGTCTCCCCCATGCTGCAGGCTGGTCTCCCCTCGCTCTAAAAACTGTCGGTACACGCGTGGCTCTCCACGGAGGAAGAGGAAACCGCAGTGAAGTTATTTTCAAATTGGACGTTGGATATTCGAGCTCCGTGTCTTCATCGGTGCGGTGCTCTCGTCAGTCCGCTTCATGGAGCCTGATTTCGGGCAGCCGCGCTTCTCAGAGACGTCATGGTTCACTTAGGGGCCGTCAACAAATTTTCGAGCACGTCACTCTTTAGAAACAAAAATATATATATTTTACATGATTTGAGCCACAAATCTTACATCAAACTACTCTCAAGACCAGATCTGCGAGGCACAGCAGTTTATTAATCAATTTTTATGCATTTTGTAATTTTTCACAATATTTAATAAATCACTGTTTTTGGTCAATACCATTCAGGTCTGTTGAGCCATCCACACAAATCTTACATCAAACTACTCTCCAAGACAAGGCCTATGAGGCACAGCTTTTTATTTATAATTTTTATGCATTTTGTAATTTTTCACAATTTAATATTATATAAATCTGTGGGTTTTTCCTCAATAGCTTTCTGGTCATGTGACCTGTTGACCCAAAATCACTGTGAAATAATTCTGCTAGTCTCTATAAATGAGGCATAGTCATTTGTTTTCTATTTTAAGTCATATTAATCAGACTCCATGAAGCGGACTGACGAGAACACCGCACCGATGAAGACACGGAGCTCGAATATCCAACGTCCAACTTGAATATAACTTTACTGCGGTCAAGAGGCAGGTGATCAGACAGATCAGTTAGAAAATGAATAATTCCTGCATGAATAGAGGAATGAATACTTTACTAAATATGCTGGTGAAGATTCTCAGTCGTCCAGGACATGATAAAATCAAAAAAGGCGTTCAATACAGGATCAACTGGACTTTATTTGTTGCAGAAAACGTTTCGACTTCTGTCCAGAAGTCTTTTTCAATTCTGAATGAATGAAAGCTGTGAGAACGAGAAGTTTTATACAAGCCACGCACCAACATATGAAATTGGAAACTGAAATAACCCACAAAATACCTAACATGCCCATTCTATTTAAATTGACAAAACAAAACAACACATCACACCTGGGGGTTTGTAACACATACATGTAAATTGAAAGATCACACCTTAACAGTAGGAGGTTCCCTTCTTCCCTTCCCTTCTTCCCTTCTTCTTCCCTTCTTCTACCAGAGACCTCAAGGGAACCTCCTACTGTTAAGGGTGATCTTTCAATTTACATGTATGTGTTACAAATCCCCAGGTGTGATGTGTTGTTTTGTTTTGTCAATTTAAATAGAATGGGCATGTTAGGTATTTTGTGGTGTTATTTCAGTTTCCAATTTCATATGTTGGTGCGTGGCTTGTATAAAACTTCTCGTTCTCACAGCTTTCATTCATTCAGAATTGAAAAAGACTTCTGGACAGAAGTCGAAACGTTTTCTGCAACAAATAAAGTCCAGTTGATCCTGTATTGAACGCCTTTTTTGACTTTACTAAATAAAGTAATTTCAGTAAAATTACCCCTTGTTTTTAAAATTTTATATAATACTGCAAAGCAACATGTTAAGTTCATTTTGTCAAATAAATAAATTTGATTTTTTCCCCCCGTTATATCACGAAATTTATCGTTATCGTGATAATGCTCTGAAATATCACAATACAATTTTTGAGCCATATCGCCCACCCCTACCCAGGACCTGCAAATAAGAGGCAGGTAGAGATAATGGATGGAAGATTTCTGCTCAGCTCTCTTAAGGTCCCACCACAGTATCAGAGTCAGAGGTTCTTTATTTGTCATTCGCACCACATGTGGTAAATGTGATGAAACAAGATTATGTACACAGGTTACAAGTTACATCCAACAATAAAATGTAAAAGAAAAACAGTATCAACATCTAAGATATGAACTAAGAAAAACATTAACTAAAAATACACTAGGCACTAATAACATAAAAACATTACTTCGAACAGCAGCACGAACATGAGTCTGTATGAGCAGATGAGCACGAATGAACACAGCAACAAGAAACAGATCAGCAGCAACATGATGTGATTGATTTTTTCATAGTGATTATTCTGGTTGGATATTCATGAGTCTAACAGCCTCAGGGTAGAAGCTGTTCCTCAGTCTAGTGGTTCTACACTTAATACTCCTCAACCTCCTTCCAGAGGGGAGTGGGGCAAAAAGTGTGTGTGCTGGGTGAGTGTGGTCCTTCATGATGCAGGTGTCTCTTTTCCTGCATCTGGAGGTGTAAATGTCTGTGATGGTGGAGAGACTGACTCCAACATCTTCTGTGCAGCCTTCACCACTCTCTGTAGAGCTTTTCTTTCTGCAGCCTCCATGTAAACACGGCAGATATGAAGAGTGCTGCCAGCTGCTGAGGGGGAAAAACCAATGAAATGTTCTGTCAGATGAGGGCATAAAAAATATTTTTTGTAGACAATGCTGAAAATAATCCCAATGAAAGGTCGGAACTACGAATCTTTTTCACCATTTAAACAGCGGAGTGGAGCATGAACGGCAGAACAAAGTGTTTTTACAGCTGCTGCTTCATTAAAACAAACCACGGGTCTGAGCTCATTTAGTCATGCGTGCACCGCAGAGAGAGGTGGAGACATTAATAAATCAGCAGCTTATCATTATCGCTAAAGATACGGTCCTTAGCGGCTAACAAGATGGCTAACGCGTTAGCCGTCTTTTCCGTCTTCTTCCACAGCTGAGACTGACCGTGTCTTTAGCGATATATGATCAACTGCTGTGTCTCCACCTCTCTGTTCACGTTTCTGAGTGGAGGCTGTCGTGTTTTTACACATGGATTCAATGAGACACTTTGTAGAGCAACTTAGAGAACGTCTTTATTCTTCGTGAATCCGGAAACAACCCCCTAACCCTTTCACAATAAAACCGGATACAGTACACAGAGGCTCACTGTGATAAATCTGTTCTTGTTCAGAGGTTTTGCAGACATTGCCTGAACTTGGCACAGTTTGAAACTTGTGCACATTTTGTGGTTTGTTGTTAAAAATTACCAGCACATGCAAATAGTTGAGAGTTGTTACCTGTGACTGTTCTGGGTCAGTAAATTTTATGGCCACTGTTTACACTTTTGTTTTTGTATTTTAAAGGCCTTAAATGTTTTGATTTAATATTTTTTTAATGTTAAAAGCACAAGAGCACCTTTTTAAGTTTAAATTATTTATTCTTCCTTTTTGCTTGAAGTACTTTTTATTTATGTGTGCAATTGATGGTTAAAATAAAATATTTAAGTTTGTTCAAATTTAGTGTTGACATTTTTTAATCAATTTTGAATCATTTTTTCATTGATTTTGGAGATATTGCGATATATATTGTGTATCGTGATATAGCCAAAAAATATTGCGATATAATATTTTCCTCATATCGCCCAGTCCTATTTGAAAGTTTTTATTTAACACAAAATAAAACCAATGTGTCATTTTAACTGCAGTAAACACACAGAAGTAAAAGTTTTCTGTTTAAAAAAGGAGAATTAGACACATCATGCACTGATCATTTCAACTCCAGTTTGTCATCAACTCTAGTTAAAATACTGTCTAGTCAACCTTGTAATGGATCAACAATGAACAATATTTTAACTTCCTGACACCATTTTCAAAACTTGGACCAGAGTGTCGAGACATTTAGAGACATCTCTTGTCTCCTAACACCCCATGAACTGACACATTTTAATGTTGCAGCAAGAATTTCTTGTTTCTTGACAAATTGAAAAAACTGCAACGTGAAAGTAACTTGTAACTCAACACATTATAAAAATGTAGTGTAGTAGAAAGTACAGATACTTCATGTAAAATGTAGTGAAGTAAAAGTAAAAGTACCCACATTTAATTCTACTTAAGTAAAGTACAGATACATGAAAAATGTACTTAAGTACAGTAACAAAGTACTTGTACTTAGTTACATCCCACCACTGCCCACATGTAGCGTTACATCCCTAGTCTGCTCTGTGATACAGAGTCCTGATGACTCCTAACTTGTGCTCCAGAGGGTGATGGGAGTCAAACTGTGAATACTGGTCTGTGTGGGTGGGTTTGCGGTACACCTCAGTTTGCAAATAGTGTATCCTTTATCAGAAACTGAGACCTCACAGTCCAAGAAAGCCAACCTGCCATTTTTTACATATTTTTGTGTGAACTTGATATATTTATCCACAGAGTTGATGTGATCAGTGAAATGTACAAAGCATTACAAGTTGATAATATATGCAAAAAGGTGGTGGTAGAGAAACACAATGTAGGAGAAAAAGTCCTGAAGGGAGTGATTATAGGAATACCAGTGGAGGAGGATTTGGATAAATTAAAACAAAACATTGTCGGAGTAAAGGTGAACACTTTAAAGAGATTAATGAGAATAGTAGATGGAGAAAAAGTGGGAAGCATGCCATTTTAATCGAGTTCTCAGAAACAATAATGCCAAATAGAATAAAAATAGGATTCATGAGTTTCCCGGTCAGGCCTTTTATCCCCCCCACAACTCAGATGCTACAAATGTCAGAGGTATGGACACATGTCAGCGGTGTGTAAAGGCAAGCAGAGTCGTCCTAAATGTGGAGAGGAGCACAGGATAGAAGAATGCAGAGAAGACAATCAAGAAAAGTGCTGTAACTGTGGGGGTCAAAACAGAGCTAACTCTAGAACATGTGAGGTGAGAAAGAGCAATAGAAATACAACATATCGGAGCTGGTCGGAGCTGGGCCTGGAGCTACTTACTGTGCTAACTGGGCTGCATCGGTTGTGCTAACTGGCTGTGCTAACTGGGCTGCATCGGTTCTGGTGGGGGTCGGAGCTGGGCCTTGAGCCGCTGGAGCTGAGTGCGGTGCTGGCTGGACTGCGTCTGATCTAGTGAGCGGACCTCTTCGGATGGTGGATCTGATTGCTGCAGGCTGCTGAAACCGTGAGTTCTGAACTAATAACTGCTGATCTGGGTGCTGCACTGCTGGGCCACACCAATCATCTTTAGGCCTGTGAGCCTCGTGGAATGGCCACGTGGTTCAGTGAATAAACCAAAGTCCTGCTACCACTAGATCACAGACTCTGCAAGTATGACGAAAAATAAAGGACCAAAATCACCAGTCTCTGTAAATATGAAAAATAGAGGACAAAAGTCACCAGACTCGGAGAGAAACAACTCAGATATGCAAGACTTTAGAGAATCACTCAACTTTATGAGTGGACAAATAGAAAGTTTAACAGCAAAGATGGTTTCCCAGGACAGTCTGGTTAAAGAAATAAGAGAACTGAAAGAACTGGTAACTAACAAAGACAAGATAATTGCTGATTTAGAACAAAAAATAGAGGATTTAGAACAATTTACAAAGCAAGACAACGTGGTCATCTCAGGACTTGATGTTAGTAAGTGTCGGACACATCAAAGAGCTAATAACAATGATCCAAGTGAGTATGAATCTCAGGAAGAACAAGGGACTCTGGAGGAACTTGTAGTTAATTTCTTAAAGGACATGAACATGGACATAAACTATGAGGACATTTCATTCTGTCACACCCTGCCCAATAATTCACCAAGATTCAAACCGTCAGTGGTCGTTAAGTTCATTAGCAGGAATACTAAAAACTATGTTATGCAAAATAGAAGAAATCTGAACGGAACATACGTTTACATAAATGAACATCTTACCAAAAAAAATGGAAAAATTGCAAAAGAAGCAAGGTGGTTAAAAAACAAAGAAAAAAAATAGCATCAACATGGACTAGAAATGGATACGTCTTTATCAAAGCAAAGGAAGGGTCTCAGCCTAAAATGATAAAAGAGCTGACGGATCTGGATGAATTCAAGAGATGAAAAATTACAAATCAATGAAACAACTCACAATCAAAATGGATAAAATATACGGTGAAATGAACAAATACATTAGAACATGACAACATACGAAGACTCAGAACCTAAAATATATAATGTTGAAAATGTGATTGATGCAAATTTTTTTCCTGTAATAAATGATAGCGAATATTATAATGAAGAGCAGTTTAATGACATCAATATATCAAATGGAGTTCTCTCCATTATTCACTTTAATAGCAGAAGTATAAATGCAAACATATCCAAAATAACAGATTACTTAAAACAATTAAATAGAACTTTTACGATAATAGCGTTGTCAGAGACATGGCTTAATGATGATAACACTAGTAATATTCACATCGAGGGGTATGAATTATATCATATGAACAGAAATAATAAAAGAGGTGGTGGTGTCGCACTATTTGTCAATAATGAAATAAAATGTAAATTAAATAATGAAATGTCAATAATAGTTGATAATATTATGGAAATGATAACAATAGAAATTATAAACAAAAACGATAAAAACATAATAATAAGTTGTGTATATAGATCACCAGGAGCAAATATAGAAATATTCACTGATAAAATCTTGGAACTAATGGAGAAAAGTTTTAATAAAAATATTTTCTTGTGTGGAGACTTTAACATTGATATGGGAAATAAAACAGATTCAAATAACATAAGCACATTTATAAACTCAATGTACAGTTTAAATATGTATCCATTGATATCAAAGCCAACAAGAATTACAACTCATAGTGCTACAATAATTGATAATATTTTCACAAATATAACAAATGGGGATGTGATTGGTGGTATCTTAACGACCGACTTAAGTGATCATTTACCAGTTTTCACAATATTTAAAAATGATCAAAATATCACAAAAGCAGACACAACGAAGAAAAAAATCATAAACACATCAAAAAAAGTTTTGGAAAAATTGAAAGAGGATCTGGATAAACAAGACTGGAATGATGTGTATGTTGATGATGCGAACAGGGCATATGATGAGTTTATGAATATCTTGGAAACCCTGTATGAAAAGAATTGTGTGCAAACAAATTACACAAAGAGAAATACGAATGATCAACCATGGATGACAAAAGGGTTAAGAAATGCATGTAAAAAAAAGAATTATTTGTATTCATGTTTCTTGAAATTGCGAAGTCAGAGCGCAGAAGAAAAATATAAAAAGTATAAAAATAAATTAGTAGGGATTATAAGGAAACATAAGAAAGAATATTATAGTAAATTATTAGATAAAACTAATGGTGATATGAAAGCAACATGGCGAGTAATGAATGGTGTACTGAAGAATCATAAAGCAAAAACTGGTATTTCAAAATATTTTGTAAAAGACAACGATGAAGTTCATGATGAAAATGAAATTGTAAATGGATTTAATCAATATTTCGTGAATGTTGGATCAAGCCTTGCAGCTAAGATACCAAAAGTAGATAAAAATATGATCCACTCAATTACAGGTTGTGCAAATAGTATTTTCCTAAATGGAACTAACAAAGAGGAAATAATGAATGTAGTAAAACATCTTACAGACAAGAGATCGAAAGACTGGGTGGACATGGATATGATGTTTGTAAAGGACATAATGAGCCATGTTATTGAGCCGTTCACATACATATGTAACTTATCATTTTCAACAGGAATTTTTCCAGATAATATGAAAGTAGCTAAGGTCGTTCCTCTTTTTAAAAATGGTGATAAATGTGTATTCAACAATTATAGACCTATATCCTTGTTACCACAGTTTTCAAAAATTCTTGAAAAACTATTTGTAAACAGACTAGACCAATTTATAGATAAACAAAATATTCTAAGCAGCAGTCAGTATGGGTTTAGATCAAAAAACTCTACATCAATGGCTCTCATGGAATTAATGGAACAAATAACTACTGCTGTCGATCAAAAACAACACTGTATCAGTATCTTTGTTGATTTAAAAAAAGCATTCGATACTATTGATCACACATTCTCCTTGAAAAACTGAACAAATATGGTATTAGAGGACCAGCATTACAGTGGGTATCTAGCTACTTAAAAAATAGGAAACAATTTGTACAAATAAATGATGTAAGATCTGACCTCTGTAATATCACATGTGGAGTTCCTCAAGGCTCTGTACTTGGACCAAAGCTTTTTATTTTATATGTGAATGACTTGGTAAATGTGTCAGGACTCCTTAAATGTGTACTTTTCGCTGATGATACCACTTTTTTCTGTTCAGGTGAAGATATAGAACAAATGTTAGAATTGATAAAGACAGAATTTGTCAAGATACAAACTTGGTTTAAAATAAATAAATTATCATTAAATCTAGAGAAAACTAATTACATGATATTCGGTAATAGAAAGAAAACTGTTGATGTTCCACTCAAAATTGAGGATGTTGAGATTTGTAGAGTGAATGAGGTGAAGTTTTTGGGTGTTATCATTGATGACAAACTGACATGGAAACAACACATAAATTCTGTAAGAATAAAAATAGCTAAATCGATTGCAGTACTGTACAAAGTCAGAGACCTATTGAATGATAAAGCTCTGTATTTGTTGTATAACACAATCATTGTTCCACACTTAATCTATTGTATTGATGTTTGGGGGAATGCGTGTAAAACAATCACAAAGCCTATTTTTGTATTACAGAAAAGAGCTGTAAGAATTATCACTAGAAAACATTACCGTCATCCATCAAGTACATTATTTTATCAACTGAAGTTATTGAAGTTCCATGATTTGGTAGACTATAATATTTTATCAGTTATGTATAGGGCTCAAAATAATGCATTACCTTTAAATATCCAAATGCATTTTGTTAAAAGACAAAGTTGTTATAATCTTAAGGGGACAGAGATGTTTGTAAAACCACAATTCAGAACTAGTTTGAAGGGACGTTCTACCTCAATCCAGGGAATTAGATTATGGAATGGCTTGGAGAATGTAGTTAAAAATGCCAAGTCAATGTTTACATTTAAGAAAATGATCAAAACAAATGTGTTAAAAAATATATATGAAATAGCGTAATGTGTATTGTATTAGTTAGAAAATTAGAAAGAGTTAGTCATTTTGTACTGTTGGTTGAAGATTATTATTGTTTAATCTGATTGTTGGAAAAAAGGGGCAGATATAATAAGATTTATTCTTCTTTCTGCTACCTTTCATTTTTTTATATTTTGTACATTATCATTTATGGGATTGTCTTGTATTGTTTCTTTTGTAAAAAATGAACAAATTTAATAAACATAAACATAAACATCTGATATTCATCTGACATTATAAAATTGAATATATGACATTATACATTGCGCCGCTCAAGGTGGCTGCCTGTTGGAGCAGCTTTGTTACTTTCATTCTGGGGTGTTGCTTTGAAAATTTTAATTCCTCTTTTTTCTGGATATAAATCACTTTTTTGTGTTTTTTACAACTGGGAGCAGCTGATTAACATCTCTAAAGCTCATATATTACATCAGCTATTGCCCCAAATCACAAATGAGTTATTTTTTAAAATGAGGCATCGTGGATGCATCCCTGTCTACCTGGCGGAGGTGCTTGAGCACCTGACCGCCAAGATCCTGGAGCTGGTGGGAAACGCGGCTCGTGACTACAAGAAGACCACCTTGACACCCTGCAGCTGGCTGCCGACAATGAAGAGAAGCTCAACAAGCTGCTGGGAGGAGAGCCCATCACTCAGGGAGGAGTTCTGCCCAATATTCAGGTGGTCCTGCTGCCCAAGAAGACTGAGAAACCCACCAAGTAGACAGATCAACATCTGCAGTTTCTTCAGGTCTGCTCTAAGACAGACATCCGTCCTGACCACAGTCATCAACATCTAGAAAAAATCTTTAATAAAACCAGGATGATGAGTTACAACATTTTATTTATCTTTGGGATTAATAAAGTTTTTTTGTGGAAAAAATATGTCCTTACAAGGATGTTTTTAATATACTGTACTGTATCTTTGTTAGTTTTACCTCTTCCATTATATATTATAACTGATTTATGATTTTTTAATGTCATTTCTTCTATTTACTTTTCATCTTACTTTTATATGATTGTCTATTGTTGTCTGTGCCTCATCTGTGTTCTTTGTTTAAATCAGGTCTCTCGTGTAAATGAGCCCTCGAGGCTCAATGAGACTAACCTGTATAGATAAAGGTTGAATGAATGAATGATTCTTTTTACTTTCCTCAAATAATTGTGTTTTTTGTTTTAGTAACTCAAATAAAGAAAACAATAAGAACAAGCATATTCAAACACAAGGTTGTTGAATGTAAAAATTATAGCAACAGACAACAAATTAAAATAGGTTTTATGATGTCTTATGCTCTTTAACTCATATTTTCAATTACATTTTCTAATTAAATCCTATTATGCACCTTTCCAATGGATGTAAAATACATTTTTGAAAGAGTAGAATTACATATCTTGTACAAAAGTTTTTGTTTTCAAATTAGCGTGCAGCAGAGTCTAATGAAGTCACGTGTATGTTTTTATAAATATAGATGTAAGAGAAGAGGACAAACTTAAATAAATAGCGTAGTGCTCAGTTATCAAATTTAGCTGCAAAATAAGAAATTAAAAACAAAGTGGACTTACTGTTTATCAGACGGTGACTCTTAATAAAAATGTCATGGCCTTTGGTTTTGATGTGCCACAATCCACAATTATCAGTGACCTCCAAACCTCAGCAGCACAGACGTTTTTATTTAATGAAGCACAAAAACAAATGTCAGAAACATTTCAGCTGCTCAGCATGCCACCTCTGTGCTGCTGGAAATGAGCTGGGCTCCTTTGATGCTGACCTGTGGGACAACACTGTCACTATATTCCAGTTGGGGGTCAGAGGTCAGCGTCTCATGCCTGCGTTACAGACAGTGGAGTTGCCATGTTTTTGTTCTGAACTGTTCTTGATAGACAAACATGCACAAATGGGTGCCACGATGAGGGACATGATGAGTGTTAGGTCTGGATGGATGGTCTGCGTCAAATTCAAACATGCAACGACTGCTCAATTAAAATGCAAAGACTGCCCAAGTAAAGCCTTTTAGGATAAATGTTTATATTTTTCTTTAGAAGTTCTTGACAGATGTGGGGATGTGGTTATTTGGGAAGTTATAGGTTCGTAAATGAGCGCTAGAAAAATATTCAACTGTTCCGCCGCCCTCTTTCTTTGCTTTCACTTGTCGCTTAAAGCAGATTAGTGCGGTAAAAGGGTCTTAGCAAGAAAAACATTAAACACTTCTTAACATTATCATGACATCAGCTAAATAAAGGGTTCATATTTTGCCATCAAAGCCGAAGAGTTCACGTGATCGCTTCATTAATCATCGTCCATCAGCAGGTGTGTTGGCACTTAAAACAAAATCACACCCCCTGAACACACCTCGAATGACTTTCACAGCATTACATGCAAAAAAATACAAATAAACCCAAATAAACAGACTTTTTTCTAATGACCTGCAGTTTTGGAGTCTGCTGTGAGGATATTTCTTTATGGTTTATTGTATTTGTCCATCAGTTTGAGTCTGGCGTTGAGTTTTATTTTGTGTTGACAGAACAAATGAAAGGTTTTTCCTTCGCCGGGCTTGGATAAACAGTAATTTACAGTCTCGGCCTGAGCTGAGTGAGAGGCTAACAGTGTGATTCATCAGCATGTGAAGGAAAGGAAAGCATCAAGCGCTGCTTGTCAGCTGCTGGATCATAAATAAAGGGGAAAAGTGTGGAGTTAAAGCTGCCCGTGTGTGTTTAGCTACCTTATTTTAAGTTTAAAAAAAAAAAAGTACAGTCGGGTTATGAAGAGGGAGTTACAGTTGGCAAACTTGGGAAAAAAATTATAGGGGGAATGTTTTGTTGCCTGCAGCTTGTTTTTATGGAGGAGTTGTGAAGCTTTTGGTTTTATAAACAGATGAAATGGGGGTTTGAGGCAGCGGTTTCTGCTTCCAAGTTCCAACCCACTCACTAATGTTAGACAATCACTAAGAAGTCCGTTCAACAAAGCCATAAAGACACAACAACCTAAAAAAAAAAATTTAAGTATTAGTTTATGACAAGTAATATAATCTTGTGTTTTAACTAAGAAAACATGCTATGAGCTCAATCTCAATTTGATTTCTGGATATCATCTCTAGACCCCCCAGTTGTCCCGACCCCAACTTTGGGAACTTCTGAAGGTGTGAGGAGGGAAACGGTGGGAGGGTGCTGCTATCAGTTAGCAGATTTTTGCCCTGACATCTGTCTTCTCACACACTCATTTTAATCAGGCTTAGATGAGGTTGCTGTAAATTATTAATTATTTAAATATTTGCTCTATAAGGGTCCTCTCTGCATTTAAATATTAATGAGTCATGTTGTACAAATGTCATTATTAGTGCACATATTTAGGTTAAAGACAGTTAGTAAAACCAAAATACAGAACTAGTTTGAAGGGACAGTCTACCTCAATCCAGGGAATTGGATTGTGGAATGGTTTGGAGAATTATGTTAAAAATGCCAAGTCATTGTGTACATTCAAGAAAATGATCTAAACTGATTTTTTTTAAATATATGAAGTAGCTAAATGTGTATTGTATTAGAGTTAGACAATTAGAGTTATTCATTTTGTTCTGTTACTTGTAGATAAGTATTGTTTGAACTGATTGTTTGAAAAAAGGGGCAGATATAATATATATATTTTTTCTTTCTGCTACCTTTCATTTTATATTTTGTATTCTTATAATTTATGGGATTGTTTGGTATTGCATTTTAAAATGAATTAATTTATAAATAAAATAAAATAAAGAAAGTTATGTCTTCAAAACTCGTGATTCAGTGAAGTTTAAGAGCTTGAACATACTTACTGTATGTGCTTCCATCTGCAAGAAATCAAAAGGCGTTCAATACAAGATCAACTGGACTTTATTTGTTGCACAAGAAGTTTCGACCCCTATCTTGTGCAACAAATAAAGTCCAGTTAATCTTGTATTGAACGCCTTTTGATTTTATCATGTCCTGGACGACTGAGAATCTTCACCAGCATATTCCATCTGCATGGCATGTTCCTACAACCTGGGAGCATTTGCAGAAACACGTGAAACAGTTTGGTGTGTGGGTGAGCACTGGTTCTACTGGTACTATTGTTGGTTCGGTAGCTCTGCTTTGCGATTTAAAAGTCTATAACAATGAAAGATTTGTTTTGTGATATAGTGAAGATTGGGCTGCACAGCTTTGTTTGTGCCAAATTTCAACCAATAAGTGTTTGACTTAAAGTGCAGCCTCGTCACTTATAGGCCAAAGTATAACTGAGCACTGATCATGGAGAGATCAAGTTGTGACATTAACATGATGTTGCCATTTCTATACCTGTGCTGGCAACAAATCAACACTGCAGTTTGTCGTGCCGCCGCTTTGGTGCAGTGGATAAAGCGGGCGGCACATATGCTGGAGGCTGAGCCTCTCCTCAGGCGTTGCGGGTTCGCGTCCCAGACCCGACGAGCTAATTTCTGTGGTGTCTCCCCCCTCTATACCCGTTTCGCCCTCTCCCTCTCTAATAAAGGCCACTAGCGCCCGAAAACGCAAAAAATATTTTTAAAAAACAACAACAAAAAACCCTGCAGTTTGTCTCCTGAACAGTAGGCAAACATTAATTTATTTGAAATAGTTACTCAGGAGTCCAGTTTTGAAGTCTGACAAAATGTATTATAAATACTTGCAAAGAGAGATGTATTGCTCTTACATCCAAAATGAACAAACATGCTTAAAATTGAGTGCCATCCTGACAGCAAGCCCAACAGGCTGGCAGACACATTTATAAAAGTTTTAACTAACCTGGCTGAAAAGTTTTTTCTTTAATTAATTGAAATGTCAGGATAGTAACAGAGAAAATAATTTGACTTGGTGATGTTTAACTTGTGAACCCCTGTAGACATATAAAGTTTATCATAGTATAAAAACACGAACAATAAGAGAAAATGCATACAGTGTACTTGGGGTGTAACAGTGCACCTAAGTCACAGCTTGGTTCATAGCTTGGTATGAGGGTCAAGGTTCTTTATTTCCAACAAGGAAAGGAAACGAGTTTAGGGGTGCACCGATAAATCGGCCGGCCAATTTATCGGGCCCGATTTCCTTAATTTTGGGAAATCGGAAACCGGCGGCCAATGCTTGCATGAGAAACCAATTTTACCTATTTCTTTAGTTTTAACAACAATTGTCTAAACTTCATTTATATTTCAGAGCACTACCTTGTGACCAGTTAAAACAAGTTTGTATTGTTTCTAGAATATTGTTCAAGGGTCTGTTTTTCAACAAAATAAGATTGAAAATTGAAGGCCCATTGTGACCTTACAACATCTAACAGTGTTGCTTATAAAACTAAATCGGAATCGGCCAAAATCGGAATCGGCAGGTCAGACTTTGTAGAAATTGGTGATCGGTGATTGCCAAAAAACTGCAATCGGTGCACCCCTAAATGAGTCACAACTTATTATATTTATTTTTATTAGGGATGCACAATATTATCGGCATGGTATCAGTATTGGCCGATATCAGCATTAAAGTTCAATATCGGACATCGGACATTCCATTAAAATAACTCGCCGATGTAAAAGGCGCTGTTTTTGCCTGCAGCGGCAGCCCAACGCGATGATGTCACGTGTGCCTACCTGATCTCACAGCAGAGAAGAAAATTCAAAATGTCAGCAGTGTGTACGTTTTATTTTTCGTTGGTGAGGATGTCGGATTCCTAAGATTTATGTACTACGTTGAGCCTCGATACATTGTCCCCAGTCAGAGATATTTCCCCGACGTAATGTTAGTCAAGTTACAAGCCGTCATTTCCAACGTCATTGAGAAGCTAAAAGCTGATAGCGCGACTTGTTGGGTGAGTTTTACCACAGACATTTGGACGTTGTGTTAGCCCCGTTAACATGATTAGTCTTACTGCGCAATGGATAGACAAAAACTTTGAACTTAAAAAGACTGTCCTTCATGCACAGCAGAGCAGAGGATCCCACACTGCAGCTAGGAACCTGGAACAAGCCTCCACAAGTGAGACAGCATTGCAGGTGACTAACGCTAATAAATAACATTTAACACTTTTCATTTAATATAAGTTCAAGTGCTATGCATATCATATGGCTGTTACTGAATATATGTCACCAGCTCTTACAGCTGTTGCACAATTTTTGTGGCAAATAAGCCTAAATAAGAGGACTATGTTCTGACAAAAAGGAACATAAATCTGTTTTAACATATTGGCATATCAGCCAAAAATTCAATATTGTGCATCCCTCATTTTTATTCTTTACAGACATTGACTCAGAAGCAGAGACAATAAATAAATAATTCAATTCAATTCAATTAAAAAACAGCAACCCTTATTATTTAATATAATGTGAATTATAAATAATAACCCACAGGCCACCATACACAGGTCGAGTTTTGATAAACACCAGAAAAGTATCTAAAAATAATAATACAAAAAAATAAAATAAAACAAAAATCTAAGGCGTATTTGTGTCAAGAATTTGACTTTGACTAAATGCCAAATTATAAAAGCACTAAATAACAAATTCCAATGTGACAATATAAAATAAATAAAATGTGAAACACTCAGACTTAGATAGTTGAGTGATAGTTAGAGAAAATGAGGCCTAATATCAAACGTAATGAATAAAAATGAATTTACTCCACTCTGCTTACATGATACAAGTGCTTGCCATACCACACTCATGTCCCTACCCAGCAGCTGTCTGCAATCAGTAGCACTGCTTTTGAATGAAACAGGCGTGTCGTAGCTGCTCTTTTTGGTGTAGAGTCCTAAGAAAGTATCTTTCTTTGCTTCTTCGCTGTCAGTAAAATGCAGTCAAATAAAATGTGCGCCAGATTCGGAAGCAGCGATCGCTTGTGATTTGACAGGTTTGTACAGAACCATCTTGGTACCGATATACGCCCCATTACACCCCTAGTTTTCACAAAACTTACTTCAAAATATCAAAATTATTTCCTCAGTTGTTTTTAGAATTGCGAACATTTTTTATTTGAATAAAAGCATATAATAGGAATCCTAATCATCACGTTGCAATAAATGTTTCCGTTCTGTGCACTGGAAGAAGTTTATTTGTAAAAAACGTTACTATCTGTATCAAAAAGATGCGCATTGTGGCAGGCGACACTTTCAAAGTTCAAACAAGGCAAATACTAATATTAGCAGAGCAACACAAGGTCTGAAACTCATAGCCCAGTAAACCAGAAAATTACAAATACTTGACACCAAGAAAGGTCTTTGGCTGAACAAAACTTGGTGAATACCGTATGCTCTATTAAATCATCCACTTGACCATTTGAATCCTCCAGACAACATTCACACGTACAGCACATACAGTCAGAAAGCTGAATGCCTGCAGAGAGCGACCGTACCAGAATTTCCATTTGAATATGCTTCGGCTTTTTAGGTAGGAATGTTCTGAATGTGTTTGAAGTTTCCAGCTCTCCTTGGCTATCTTTAATGGAGAATGGCCTCTCAATGGCTAATCCAGTTTACTTTGTGCCCGTCTATGGAGGAGAGAATCTGGCATGACACCAGATGCAACTCAATAGATGCTTTCCCAAACAAAGGCAGAAAAAAGTGGCTGCCCTTCCTCTCCTCCGCCTCTGTTCTTGTTTCCTGCTCGACGAACGCATTGAATCCCTTCTCGTCCTTCATATATTTGTCGAGTGCAGTTTGCATGTGGCCGTTCAGTTGCCATAGTTTCAGCCTCTGTGTGAAGCGGGACATGTGTTTACTGTATAAATTATGGGAGGCTTGGAAAAGGTTAGGGCGCGCCAAAGCGTGCTAAAGTGTTGTGTCCTTTGGTGTTACATTCAAATGTTTGACACTGTGTGTTTTTAAAAGTTGGCAGGCATTTTTTGTCCTTTCTTAAGGAAATGCAGTGAGGAAGAGGCACGGCCATCCCAACTCAAACTCTAATTGGGTGGGATGTACCGTGAAAGCTCAGCAACCACAGATGCGTGGCCAAACCAGAAGAGTGGTTCTTTGAATGAGCGTGTGTATCTGTTTAAAACTGTGCTTAATCTTAACCGTAATCTTAACGAATAGATTAGTGCGGTAAAGTCTGTGACATAACATTTTGTGGCTCAGGTCTGGTTGCCATATTGCAGCCGTTTTGCTTTATTTGGCGTGTTCTTGGTTAAATAGACTATATGAACCATGTTATATTGACCTGCCAGTTATTACACACTGTGTGTGGGCCAAATTATAATGTCATGTTTGGTCTGGTTCAGTGCTGTCCAGTGTCTACAAAGGCCAGGACAAAGAAAAAAACCTCAAACAAATAAAAGTTTATTGAATACAGACACAGTTAAAACCCTAGTGTTACTTGAAGGAATGCATGATGCTGGTTGCCACCTAAATGAAAATTAATGGAGTTGTAGCTGCACTGGTTTAATCTAGTAAATAAACTGTGATGATATGCGAATGACTCTCGGCTACTATACCACACAAAATTTAGCTCAAAATCTATAAAAACTAACCAGGTCTAGACATTTTTACACATGCAGTAGTCCCTCGCTACTTCGCGGTTCGTTTATTGCAGATTCGCTGTATCGCGGTTTTTCAAAATAAGACTGGACATGACACACAACTGGCAGATTATGGATGAGCCGCACGATTGGCATGGAATATTTTTATTTTAAATAAATTATCTTAAATTATTTATAACCTCCTGCAACTCTGTGCAGCCCACACTGAGTGGAGAAGTGGGCGTGGCCAAGCGCGCTTGCAGGTGACAGAGCAGAGGAGGCAGAGAGCTGAAATCATAAAATTACAGTATGTGCTCTTTTAGAGTGTTTAGAGTTTAGAAACATTGTTTAGAATATTACAAGAGTGTGGGAAAGGTTTAACACCTTTAAATATATCTACAGTATATAAATAATAAAATGCTACTTACTACTTGTTCGTACTTCTTAGGTTTTTCACTGAACGCGAGTCTTGAGGGTACATATCCCCAGCGATAAATGAGGGACTACTGTACTGAAGCTAATTATTGGCCCTGTTGAATTGGGGTAACAATAAAAGTTAACGATTTGTGTACAACCAGTAAATACGTTCAGAGAGTTTTATTAAAATCTGTGCTGTTGTTCATGGGATATTTTCTTAACAGACAGACAAGAACAGATTATTTTGGCCTGCAGTTTAACATAATTTTGACTTCAGAATTATGGTTGCACCATTAATAACCTAATCCACAAAATAGAAATTAAGATTTAGATGGTTGAATGAACAAAACAAAATGCCATCTGTTGTGTAAAAAATATATGAAAAAAATAAAAAATAAACTTTGAATGGTTTATAATGTCATTGGTGTGAAATGCTTTTGTTATTTGACAGATGAAACCATTGTCAAGAATATGAATTCAGTCTAAAAAAGCCTTTTTGTTTGGATAGTTTTTCAGACGTCACCTCTTAAAAAAACAGGAGAAAAAAGAAATTGCAGCTGATTGTTCCCTCACGTCTTCCATCAACTCCACAAGGACGTTTGATGGAGGGCTCCCTTTCAGATTGACACGAAGTTTTCTTGGGTTTGTGTTTAAGAAAAACTGACAGAGGCCAAGAGGGCTCAGAGGGGGAAAAATAATTTAAAAACCACCAGCTCATGTAGGCTTTTATTTGTAGCTTTATGTCTCAGCTGAACGTTACAGCCTGTTTGAATTCAGGCTGAATTGGCCTAAATGTTTTTTTTTTTTAAGTTCCAGCTTTAATTGTAACTAATCGAAAACCTGGAGCATTTTGTCAAGGTCACTTTTTGCTCTGCATTGTGCACTCGTGGATGCTGTTGTTTTGTGATGCAAATTACTGATGGTCTCTGAAGGCTTAAAGAGATATTTGTCTGGCACATCAGGAACAAATGTGTTGGCTCACACCAACACACACACACACACACACACACACACGGACTAATTGAAACACCACACACAGACTGTGCACAGAACGGAGGCTGGGTGGCGATGAGATGTCTGAACTGGCACAGGGATGGGGTCATGACCTCAACAGATTGGACAGCGGGCATTAGTGCAAGTCTAAAACACTTCTTCTAGTCCGACGGGACCCCACACTTCGACAGGTGGGAGCAAAGCTGAATTTTTCTTCTCAAACTGTTTAAGGAACAAAAGTCGGCCGTGTTTGTGCTCCTACAGCCAACCTAATCCTAATTCAAACCTGTTAAACAGATGGACTTGTTTAAAGAAAGTGTTTCCTCCACTTTAAACTGGATAAACTAGTTAGAATAGAACTGGTCTCAGATCTGAAGGACATCAAAAGCCAGAAGAATCTTTACAGAATGAAAATCACCAACTTTCCTGCCGATCCTCAGTTTTAAGACCCGTATGCAGGCAGACAAGGAGAGCAGGAATTTAAATTAAAGGAATTTATTAAACAAACAAAACAAAAGGCTGGCGAGGCAGCAAAACTTACACGAGCAAGAGAACAGGACAGAACAGATCATCGGCAAACAGGAACAAGAAGAGTGGGGCATCTGAGCAACGAGTGGACGTCTTAGTGGTGAAGAGGAGAGGTTTAAATTAGTGCACCTGGGATGATTACTGATTGGGAACTGGTGTTAAGTGATGTGTAGCTGGGGAGACAGGCTGAAGAGTGGGTGAAGAATGGTAGAGAACAGAAAGAGACAACACAAGGAGCAGAAAAGAAAATAAAGACAATAAAAACACAAAGAAAACAGACAAAAGGACAGATTATGTCAAAAACCTTCATTTATGCACGTGAAAATAAAAACTAATTTAATTTGATGATGGGCTTTTGCTTTACTGACTTCAGATTCATCACTGCCCATTGCAGGATGTAAGAAGCATCTTTTCTTTTTTTTAGCATGTGTCTGTGTGTGTTTTAGGGTAGCAAAATGTTTCATGAACCATCTACAGCCGATTAACTTCTGGAGTCAATCCCATTAGAAATTGCACTAGTCAGTTGACATCAGGGACACAGGTATGCCAAAAACTCAGAAGACAAGTTTACAGAGCTAAATTGATGCGGTAGTAGTGTGGTAGTGTACAGGGTAGTCCTCGGGTTATGACGGGCTCGAGTTACGACGTTTTGGGGTTACGTCACGCATCTCATAAAAAAAATAAAATATATATATACTGTATACTGTATATATATTTTGAAAAGCCAATTCCGGTTGTACTTCTTGTTTGACGGTTGAAGTAGCAATAGCTTGACTCAGCGGAAAAACACAGAGAGAGACCCGCTCTGGACCGAGTTTCACGGCACAAACAGCAAAGCAGTGGAGGTGGAGACCTTACTGGACAGAGGTTGACAGCGATTTTACAACAGAATACGGCAGATTGACCGTGCTGACAGCAGTTTTACGTGCACAGAGGTGGAGATGGCAGAAACAGCAAGCTGGACCGGAGGTGCAACGAGCTAACATGCTAACAGACCTTGCTGTAACCGCTGTGGACCGCGTGAAGCAGCAGGAAGCTTCAGAGCTCGGAGTTGCAACAAGCTAACATGCTAACAGACGGAGGAAGAATTCACCAGCTCCCAGTAAGAAATTAACTCTTTTTTTCCTTCATTATGGCTCCAAATGTACTGTATGTGTTTTTTGATAATTATGTAGGGTACTGTGTTAGGATAGGCTAAGTGCTTGGTAACTGTACAGTACTGTACATGTACGTGTATATGGGGCGGCCAGTGTGTATGTGTTTTCCGACTTACGTCGAAATCCGTGTTACGAACGGGCGTAGGAACGGAACTCTGTCGTAACTCGGGGACTACCTGTATATATATACAGTATATACAGTATATATATATATATATATATACTGTATACAGTATATATACATATATATAT